>JAUZSV010216660.1:0-12591 GCA_034780495.1 Parotocinclus cesarpintoi
CAAGCTTTTTTAGACTAAAAAAGGGTGAACTTGGCATCCCAATGAGGCTGCCTAAGTGTGACACTAAATATACTGCTTTCAAAAATGTGGGGATACTTCAAAATGAAATATCCCATAATAAAATATTCCCTATTTTTGTGAGCAGTACACTTGCCACTGGATCCTATAGAAGCTCGTTGTTTCTGTTTTTTATAATTCATATAAAATCTATAGTGCTTACTGATTGTAGTTTTATAAAAAAGAATTAATATACCATGCTGAAACAGTGAAACAGTGTCAGATGTAATCTTATAGTGGTCTAAGACTTTTGTGAAGTACTATCTATCTATCTATCTATCTATCTATCTATCTATCTATCTATCTATCTATATATATATATATACATACTTTGTTACTTTCAATGAGGACCAGTATATATATATATGTGTGTGGTGTGTGTGTGTGTGTATATTGTGTATATATAAACCATACTGGTATATACTGGTCCTCATTGAAAGTAACAAAGTACTCCTTAGTAGAACTGAACAAACACCTGTTTGCCTCTGTCCTGTTTGTTTTTAGACTGCAGGGGAAAAAGAGCCTTCTAATTCTCAGCTAATGTGCTAATTGCAGCCAGGAGGAAGCTGCTCCATTAAAGGAAGATAGCAGCAGGGCTGTGTGGTCATCAGATCCACATGACTTAGGCTGCAGGAACTGCAGGACATAACCCAAAGAGAGAAAATGTTCCACACAGAAACAGTTAGGGGCGTCAAAAAGATCAAACCAACCCCTACCTGCAGAACATTAGCTGGACACCTAAATTAGCTAAATGATTTAGAAACTCAAGTTTGCTTTGATCCTCTTGGTTTCTACAGGGGGGAATGGCATGCTAATTCACAACTGATGTGCTAATATCAGCAAGGAGGAAGCAGACCCATATAAGGAAGATAGCAGAAGATCCACATGACTTTCAGTAACTGCAGGACGAAAGGTCATTTACCACTGACCAGACATGACTCAGCACACAGAAAAGAACACAAGGTCATTGAGATTATAACCCTAACTATGGGCTCAAAGCTTGACAAGAGGTTAAAGTCAAATGCAAAAGTAATAATGATTTGTAACTTCACTGGACACCTGGCATTCAATGATAGCTATATTATTACAGTTAATGATAACTATAGATAGTACATACATATCTAACCATGACATTAAGGACAAAAAGGTTTTCTGTTCATATTCTAGCCTAAGCAACTTTATTACTGTGAAGTAGCTCAGCTGCTCTGGAGAAAAGACGCCACTGTAAATGTAATTGTGCATAAGTGCTACAAATGAGTTACATATGGTTACCTCATGTTAAACATGTTGCTACCATGGAGGTTTAGATCTGTCCTTGTAACACTACATGATTAACAATATGTGAACATTTGTTATCACTTGTTACTTGTTATCTGCTTATAGCCCCACCACTGCACCACACCACCTGCATAGCCACTGCACCACTGGTAACACTGAGCTGAAGGTCATGCAACACCACAAAGCCCACTATCAAGCATGGACTTATCCAGTGAAACTCTGAAGCACAAAAACAACAGTAAAAAGATTATTCTTGCAAACTCTCCTCCATCCACGTGTGTCAAACTGTCCAAATATGTCCAACATCAGAACACAAACCAACTTATAAGACTTACTTGAAAAATTTGAAAACACTCTTAAGAAGAGATCTGACACACTCTCACATCTGAAAACAAATAACTTGAGTTTTTAGTTGCACACTATTATTTTGCAAAGACTGGGGATCCTGGTGGAATTTTACAAGAGAAACTGCTGAACAATGGAGCAGAAACAGAAGCAGCTTTTGGCCACAGATGCCCTTGTGTGTGCAGTGAATTGTTCAGAAAAAAAGACACCACAGAATATGGACACAACCCTGGTTGAGTGAACCACAGCTCCTTAAGTTCCTTGTCCTTTTGTACAGTCCAACAGAACCGTGGCTTTAGAGGTCTCCCCAGAGTTTCGTCCATGTCTCCTTTCACTACCTGCCAGAGACATTTGCTGCTGGTGCTGGATAGAGCTCACCTATTGGATGTCGACTATTTACAAGAGTCAAGACTTAAAACTCATCCTAAAATTTACCTCTATTGATTTGATCAGAATACAAAGATAAGAAAATACACCATACACCAAATGATCTAGGTGATTTTAATTTTTCTCATTGTGTGCAACAGTGAGTCATTTGGTGTAGAGCTAGCATTAGGCATCATCATTTGACTGCAATGTTCAGTTATTTAAAAATTGACAGTAATAATGTGACCTTTATTGTCCTTCAGTGTGGCACTACCATAGGTGGCCAAGTACACAATACATCAGTTTTGTCAGATTTGTTGAATCATAAAACCTAACATAAAGCTTGTGTGTTCTCAGTGTGCAACACTCACCACCAAGTTACAAACAACCTCTGAAAGCAATGTAAGCCAAAAGATGGTACTACATGTTTTCATGGCTCCACACTGATTAGACTACGATTTACACGTATAGCGAACGTACAAACAAGAACTACTGTTGATTACAAACTTTGTTCATTGAAAAATAAATTTGCAAACAAGTTTTTGGAAACGATCTACAACACAATGTATAGGTACTCAGCATGCGAAGCATAATACTGTAAAAAACAATTCCTTACTAAATTCCAGTCAACGTTTGAAGAACTTATCCAGTGTGATCTGACGCGCTTTTGCTGTGACTAAGTGACGACTTGTGGCTACTTTTTTGTAGTAAATGGAAATGTCAGGCAAAGAGTTTCTTTGGCAACCACGGATATTACATTTTTCTTATTTGCTGTGTATGCTCCACATGCATATAAGCATCCCAATGCCCTAAAAGCGGACCAATTAAGCGGAATTTTGGTCCAAATAAGTGGAATAAAATTAAACGTATTTAATATGATTTGATTCGGTACTTAAGGATTTGGTCCAAATAAGCGGCTGGTCCCATTAACCGGAATTGACTGTACTTGCATTTGAATACCCCAACAAGTAGTGGGTGAGAGGGCATAGCTTTTAGGCTATGTCTTTACCATAATGGTAAAACTATAATTGTCTCAGATCTCGATTGGTACAATCACCATTGTGGTTCAAAAGTTATCAACACAAAGTTCAAAGCTTTTGCTGTTCGAGGAACAACGCTGATGTCCTGGGAACACAGCTGCTGTATCATTAACAAGGGACCCCCAGAAAGATCCCCAATTTCACACAGCACCACTCGCTTCCCTCATATTTAAATTCAGAGAAACAGGGACTGTGACCGATTTAAGAAACGTAACGATCGTTCGAAGAACCGCTACCGACCAAGAAACCCCAACAATGGATTTGGCAACCTTTAGGAAAAGATCACGATGTAGCACGGGTCGCGTCCTGTGACTTTGGACTCGCCCTGTATGTTGTTAGAACAGAGATCTTTATCCGTACTGACTCTTCGCTTCTCGTCCTGCAGGCGTCCGGTGTGGAGGGCTCCGAGATCCCCGACGACGTCAAACTCATGGGATTCGCTCAGCTTAGTATCAGTTAAAGTTCGCCTCCTTGGCGGGGACCATGACTTGCCTAAAAATGTGAAGAGAAAACAAAAAAACAAAACGCACCCACACGCAACCGAAACGAAAACAAATCCGACAGAACGACACCGTTGTAGCCCGTGCCCGCTCTCACCCACATTCAGATACCACTTCTGCCAAAGAAAAGCGTCCCGTTGCACGAGCCTGTAGGATTAAAGCGAAGCTTCAGCTGCGGAAGCTGGTGAGATGATGGGGATGAGAGATCAGAAGCTTGTAGGAATCAGCCGTGCAACGTTTACGGCGTGTGTGAGAGCCGACGGCTTACTCTCCCAACACACCCCCCCAAAAAAAATTCACTGTCTGTATTACGTTTGCACAATCTGGCGCCCTAAATCCTGATTAATGCCTTACTCAGCAGAGCTACTGAACACAGACGTCTCGAATTAAACGTTACACTGGCTCACATCGAGCGAGCCCCGCCCACTCGCTGACCTGAGCGGAAAGCAAACGATTTATCGTGAGCCGCGCGGCCGATCATGCACTGGTTTAGTATTACCTGCAAATGTGTTTGTTTAGCATCGTTAGCCGTTTAGCGTTTCACACACCCACTGGCACTTCCTCTGATTAAAAGGTTTGCTTTTAAACGATAAACGAAAACCCGTTCGGGCTTTTAGTCGACGGTGGCGTCCTGTACAAATCTCAAACGCGGACGCCTCTCGTCACACCGAGTTCAACTTAACTTATCGGTTTTTTTTCCACACGATCACAGAATCCCATTGTGTCTGATTTCAAAAGCCTCTCCCGCTGTTTAGGGAGCGTTCCTCTTGCTAACGTGGCTGAAAGCAGTACTTGATCGAATCTTTTTTCGCCTGTAAATAACGTGATTTGGGTTTTGGATTTGTTTTTATATGGGTTTTTTTTCACTCATTGCCTTTTCTTTCGCCCTACACGGATGTCTCCTGATGGGCCGCCGTAGCTCTTTTGCTTTCCGTGTGGAGGTCTGTCTGTCTGATGTGTCCAGTCGTCTCGTTGCATAGGGCAGGAGCAGGATTGGGTTTTTTTTTTTTTGTTTTTTTTTGGCTTCAGCACGTAACGGCTGTAGGGACTGGGACGAGCTTAGAACTGATCTGATTTTCTGAATCTGAAGTTCACGCTGCTTTTCAGTTCTTGACGAAATCTGACCCGGTGTTCTCTTAGGAAAGAGAGAAGCCCGGCATTTCGATCAACAGGAAAACCCGTGAATATTATTACGAATATTTTGATCAGAATGATGTGTTTCATATCGTAGGGATGCACTGATCCTGTTTATTGATTCAGTACTGTTTCAGAGCTCGTTAAGGATAATTTACATAAACCCTAACGATGCGGTCGTTTTTATTTAATAGTATCCCACTTTAATACTTTTACGATCATTTGACTTCACAATTGAGATCCGATTATACACGGAAATACATATCTATCAGAAATTGTACTCTGATTTATTGTTTATTTTTATTTTTCGGTCCGATGACCTCCTGCATTCTCCAGTGCTAAATGAGGAAATGAGCAGTGCATGAGTCTCTGGATAAGAAAGGATTGTGGCAGGATTGATGCTTTCCTGATGAATCTGGATTAATCCAGACAGTTTAGAGGAAAACCATGTAGACTAAACTAAATCAAGTAAATATTTGGTCAAGTGTAATTAACTCATTAGTGCACGAATAACCAATGTATAACCTTATGACAGTTTATAGATTTAATCCACTAATACCACTAATCGATATATATTTTTGCTAGTAAAATTCATTTCTTGACTCTTTGTTTGAACTTTTCTACTGTAACTTGCTGGAATACAATGCAGTAGCACGTTAGTCTGTTTAAACAGGTCAGTATCGGCTCTGATATCAGTACTCCGTATCACATCGGTGCATCCCTGCCACCTCCCGCCCAGATCGTATCGAACCCGTGCAAAAATCTGTTTGGCTCTTGTTCCAAAAGTGCATGTTCGAATAAAACACGTATTCCATTTCAGTTTCCAGGCGAAGCTCTTTAGCACTAAAATAAAACGTCTGATTACATTTTGAAAGAATAAGCATCAGTCCAAACTCGTGTTTATCACGAGTCTTTTCTGATGTTACGTCCTGGAGTCGTTCTGATCCATGCCATCCCCCGGCGTTCGGCTAGGAGCTTGAATCCTGGTTGAAGTGTACATCGGTCGAGATCGGACTGATCCCTCTCTGAGTTCAGCTGTAAACCGGACAGTTTGATTTGCTGAACTGTAACAATGCTGTAGTATTTGGACAGACGGCCTTCACACGCAGATCGATTACAGGCAATAACAGCAAACTGTAATATATTTAATTTTTTTGCTTTAGGGTTTTTATTTTTGGTTTGGCTCCTTCTCGGCTCTTGCTGGTTTTGAACTTGGATGCATGTTTCTCTGATTCTTTTAAATCAATAAAGAGTGAACATATCAGCGTTTCTGATCACTGTGCTTCAATCGTCGGTCGAAAGCGCCCACGGGTTTGGGTTTTACTTTGTGAAAACATGAAAATGCTAAAGGGAAGCTACAGTATGGTGTGGAAAGTTGATCTGCTATAAAGGAACCTAAAACATGATACTGAGATTTAGATACGAGATTCTAAAATGCTTAATGTGAACAAATCGTCTTGTGGCTTAAGGGACTTTAGCAATGGCTTAGGAAAAACAAACTTCAATTAGTTACTCCATGAGTGTTTATAAAAAATCTCCACTGCTGAAACGAAGAACCTGTAATCCAAAAGGAAAGGAATCGTTTTTACATTAAGCGTATTCATTTTAAAGTATTTTAAACCTGTTAAAAGTAAAATGCTAAGTGTCAATTTAAAATGTGAAATAATTTATGCTTTTTCCCTAAACAGTTTGTCACCATTTCAGATTTGAAAATCAATCCAAAGCGTTTACAAAACATATTTCAGAACATTTCACCCAAATTCTGGGTTCCTCGTGCTTTTAGTAAACTGAAAATGAACAATATAACGAAGAACAAAAAACTACAAATGTAACTGCAATAAAACTATTTTATTTTCCTTTTTTAATGCGTTTTTTTTTATTTTTTTATTTTTATTTTTTTTTACATAACAGGACTGAGGTACCAGGTTATAAAGTGGTTGCTCATTATTTTTTTCCTCGTAGATCATTATTGATGTCATGTTTTAACTCTCTGACCCTTGTTCTCCTCCTGTCTGGGGCAAAATGGAATCGCTTACTTTTTCGGGATGTTACCGGTGTCTGTCACAGGCACTGCCGTAGCACTGGGGGATGATTTCCTCCATCTGACCTCCTCCCTCAGGCACAGCCTGTCGTGACCGTTGCAGGTCGGAACAGTAGGGCACTTTAGGAACCACCTTGGGCCCAGGTGGTGGGAACATACACTGCTTACAAAAATTAGGGGACATTTTATTATGGGTGATTCCATTTTGAAGTATCTTTTCATTTTTGTGAGCAGTATATTTTATTGTTGCCTCTACATGCCTGTTTTAAGCTTTTTTTTTTATAATTACAAACGATTAACACTGGATGTTGAGCCAGTGTAAAAGCAGCATTTTTTTTTAATATTATATTTTTAATTCTATCTGCACATTCTCTGAGCTTTCCCATGTTAATAAAGGAATAAGGGAATTTGGCCTCCCAGTCAAGCAGGACATCATGGATGATCTTAAAGTAACACACACACTGCTACACAGGCCTCGGTTATATTTTGAGAATGTGTAGTGGTGCCTGTAATTGTTTTTTTTTTAAAGGTCTTTCCCTTTTCTTATCGTTACGAGATTAAACTAATCAGCCACAGATTGCTTCTAACCTTTGTTATCCATCGTAGCATTAATTCCATGCCAACACTTCTGGAGCTAAGAGAGTGGTTTTATTAGGGAAAGGTAATTTATTACAGTGAGCTCTGATGTTCTAACCTGACCTGTAGGGCTGACCAGGTTTTTAGATGCCAACCTTTCTTTTAGTGTTTATAGGTACGATCCAAAGTCCTCCTGTACTGAAGCGCACACACACACATTCCTCGTGGAGTGTTCTACAGGATCAGTGTTAGTTCTTGTTTGCATTTACTTAACTTCTACGTTAGAGATCAAATGGACAGATGTTAGATAAGCCTCAGGTGGATTTCAGATTCCTTTTTCTTCACAGGCTTGCTTTGCTCCCTCAAGATGATCGATTTTGGACAGATATTAGAAGCTATTGGGGATTTCGGGCTTTACCAGAAGCTCCTTCTCCTGGCGTTGTGTATCCCTAACCTATTTGCGAGCTTTAACTTATTCGTGCAGATCTTCACCACTCTCGATTCACCTCACACCTGTAACACAGACTGGATCCTCTCGAAAGCACCCAATCTGACTCTGGAGGAGCAGCTGAACTTAACGGTGCCCAGGGATGATGCAGGAGAGTTTGACACCTGTGTAATGTTCACTCCTGTAGACGTGATCGAAAACTTTGAGCCTCTGAGGAACAATACAGTAAAGTGCACGGATGGATGGAGGTACCAGGTTCCTCAAAGAACCAGCTCCCTCGTTACAGAGGTAAGGTGGTGTTTTTAAGTCTGTCTGTGGAACATCTCTGATGCTGGAAAATGAATGCTGCTTTATCATCTTTGTGCCACGCCCTCTAAAATGGGGACACAAACATCTTCACAGCTCATATGGAATATGGATAAGCTGCTTAATTTACAATAAATACCTGCCTTGGGAATTAGACCTTGCTTTCCAAAAACACCTGCATCGTTTGATGGTCTTGTTCTTCATTTGACATGATGATTCTTTATCCTTTTGTCACTTTTTAACTCTTCATTTTCTTGATTATTAGAAGGAAAACACTTCAGCTCCAGCAGCTCTGTTAATAAATACTTATGAGTGGTGTTTTGCTTAGGCTCCTTACTCTATAAAACGACAGAGACAAAATAAGGTGAATATTTATTTATGAGAGGGAAGCCTACAGTTTCCCACCCGAGTGAAAGATCAGCTCTAACCCTAAACGTCACCCCCCTTTCATTAAAGCCCTTCGCTAAGGGGTGTAGTCATTGTGCATAACAACATGCATTAAAGTCTTTGCATGCAGATGATCAGGGTGAAAATACCTGCAGGGTGTGGGACGGGATTCAAAGATGGAAAAGAGGACCAGAAAGCAGAGGTTATGGGTTGATTAAATGATTTGGGCTTGTCAAAGGACACAGTGTGAAAGAAGTAGCTGAATTGAATTGTACGGTCATTCTGGTCTACAGAAAATTCTCATCAGAATACTAAACTTTTAGGGACGTTTCAGTCACTTAGTGGATATAGTACTCAGGCCCAGGGTTCAAATCCCACTAAGAAACTGATGGGTCTTTTAGCACGACCTTTCGACCACAATCGCTTGGATTGTAAATCTGTACCAGTTTACATTTATTTTTCAGACGTCCTTATCCAGAGCTGTAAGTCACTGTGGATAAGGGATCTGCTAAATGACTAAATGTAAATAAAACAAATCGTTATTAACCAGAAATGCCCAAACCATCACCATTTGTCAGCTAAAAGTAAACTATAACCCTGATTTATACGCATCCAGATAAGGGACTGGAGAAAAGATCAAGGCTCACAAGCTGGAGGTGACGTAGTAAGGTCCATTATTATTGCACTACTAGATTTTGATTTGGTTTCTTATTGATTTTGCTCTTTTTCTTGTAGTTTGACCTGGTGTGTAACAGTGAGCCTCTAAAAGAAACGTCTCAGTCCATCTACATGGTCGGACTCCTTGTTGGAGCGCTGCTGTTTGGGCCAATGGCTGACAAGTATGATTCTCCTTATTCAGTATGTCCAAAAATCATCTTAATTCACTTCAAGAAATCCTAAATAATCTCAAAATGGTGCTCAGGTAGTTTTAAATGTCAAACTCTGACAAGAACTTGTATAGGAGGTACAACTTTCCCTAACCCTGTACAAATTTAGTCCAAAAGTGTTAGTGGTTGATTGAAATATACAAACGTGTGTTATACAGTATAACCTTTTTATGTGAACTCCTTCTATCCAAATTCTCACTTTAACATACGAGATATTTTCATCTATTGACCTGCTATGATGAATGGTCCTCGGAGCCACTCTATAACTCTGACATCATCGCCAATGAAAAAGATGCATTTGAATTTGTTCCCACAAAAGTAGCTAAAATATTGCTGTTCCTTTGCAGGTACGGCCGGCGTTTTGTTTACCTGCTCTCACTGGCCCTGCAGTTCCTGTTCAGTGTGAGTGCTGCTTTCTCCCCCAACTTCTACGTCTACATCGCCCTGCGTTTGGTGGTCGGTGTCAGCGTGTCAGGCATCTCCATTGCCTCCAACACCTTAGGTACAGAGAGACCCAGAGTCCTCCTTACTGTGATTGCTGGTGGGTCTGACTCGTACTATTGCAGGTCCAGAATGGTGTGGAACGACTCGTCGAGCTCTCTTCACCCTCGTGGCTCACTGTTCCTATTCCCTGGGGCTCATGCTGCTGGCCGGTTTGGCCTATGGCATCCGTAACTGGAGGATCCTCCAGCTGGTCATTTCTGCTCCCCTCCTGGTCTTGAGCTTCTACTTCTGGTGAGGGTTTTACTCCAACCTCGAAATTCACATTCTTTAACAGGTTTAGAAAAACAGAAGTATATGATGTCAGAGTGAGTCCGAGTCAAGTCTCTGGATGTGATTTTCCAAGTTGAGTTTCTAGGCTTCAATGTGGGGTCCAAGTCAGGTGTCTAGTATACAAGTCTGAGTCAAATCTCTAACATGAGAGTCAAGTATAAAGTAACTTCCAAGAGTCAAATATTGATTGCGAGTCAGCGATTGAGTTTCTGATATGAGAGTCCAAATTTGTGGCTTCGGGGTCCAAGTTAAGGCTTGAATCTCTGACATGGGAGTCTGGGCGGAGTATTAAGTGTCTGAAGTGAAAGTCTGAGTCGAGTACAAGGCGAGTCTCAAGCCTTTAGTCCCTATTCTCTGATTTGAGAGTCTGTAGAGTTCGAGTCGAGTTTCGAGTCTTTGATGTGGAAGTACAATTCCCTTCTTCGCTCTGAAGGATCATACCCGAGTCAGCTCGATGGCTCCTGACGCAGGGCAGACAGGAGGAAGCCAAGAAGATCATCCTGAAAGTGGCAAAGACGAACGGAAAGACAGTTCCCGAGTCGTTGCTTGAGAAGGTAAACTGTGCTGTCTCTTAGCGCATTAGCATTTCTTCATAAGCTGTGTATGATCAAGTGTTTAATCCGATTCATCAGATGGAAGCACAGAACGTGTCCAAAACCGGGAACCTCCTGGACCTGTTCCGAGTGCCGATCCTGAGAAAGAGGACCTTGATCATGTGTTTTATCTGGTGAGAACGAAAGGGTGCCGTAAAGGGTGCCGGCTCTGCCAACTTAAGTACATCAACAGGCATTTAATCACAGCTTATGCACTTGGATTTGAAATTTAAATTATTAGAAAATTTGTTTTATTATTTTAAACCCCAAAATAAAAATGTACAGTACTGCAAGAGGGGAGCAAACCAGTAAAGAACAGACCAAATTTCACACAAACAGCTGGTAAACTGAGTGGAGTTTTGCGCAACCTATTTTAAATCATAACTGTAATGCATTTCTATTTTAGTGGTAACAAATATCAGACAAGAAAATCTACTGTAACTACATTTTTGTTTCCTCTCTGACTCAGGTTTGTGATCAGCCTGGTTTATTACGGAATCAGTCTGAACGTGGGAAACTTTGGCCTCGACATCTACCTGACCCAGTTCATCTTTGGCGTCGCAGAAGTTATTGCTCGTCTCGGCTCCTACCCGGTGATCGAGCGCTTTGGGAGGAAGAAATCCGAGAGTGCCATAATGCTGCTCGGTGGAACGTCTTGTCTGGTGATTCTGGCCGTCCCCAAAGGTGCTTCTTAAAGTGAGGTCCTGTTAGTGCTCATGAGAACATTGTGACCTAGTGATGTAGCAAAGAAAACAAGAGTGGGACAGAGAGATGAAGAAGTATTTTCTGGGTTTTCGACTCTCGCATGTTTATGCTATATCTCCCCATTTGAACAATATCTGGGTTTCCCCTGTAGTCCTAAATAAATCACTTGAGGTCCAGGTTTAAGTGTAACGGGACATCAGAACATTCCTAACTCCACACTTTATCCCCCAGCATACCCCGTGGTGACGACTGTCATAGCAGTGATAGGGAAGTTCGCATTAGCGGCATCATTTAGCATCCTGTTTGTTTACACGGGTGAGCTCTACCCCACTGTCGTCAGGTAGGTCCAGGTTAGTGTGCACCAACCATTCAAATCTCTCCTCTTCCTCAGTCTTTAATAGTATCATTTTTTTGGAACAGACCGAACGCGATGGGAGTGAACTCCATGTGTGCCCGTGTGGGCGGCATCCTGGCTCCTCTGATCGGGCTTCTGGACACCTATCATCCTTCCATCCCCATGGTGATCTATGGTACGTTGCCGTTGATGGCTGGTGGACTTTGCTTGTTGCTCCCGGAGACTCTAAACACCGAGCTGGTGGATCACACCGAGACCCTCGTCCAGCAGAACCTGTGAGTTTAAACAATGCTCCAGTTTTGTATTTCTTAGCTTTTAAAATAATATCGATTTATTTTTAAACAGGATCACCAGATCAGCAGTTTCACCACCACCAACGTGTCAGGTGGCGCAACCACACTAATAACCACACTGGATATAGATGAATAGACAAATAAAGGTACAGCTGAACCCCACTATCCACCGCTAAGCCACTACAATGATGCATGACCCGGAAACTCAACCTAAGAGAGAAATTCGGTGCTGATGTAGATGGCGTTCAGAATGGATTCATACCGCTTCCATCTTATTGGTAAAAAAGCACAAATATAATTTAACTCAGTGGTTTATAAGGTATAGCTCTAGAACATTTACCATTTGCCCTCTTTATATAAAACACACGCTTAAAGTACATTCAGTGTGAAAAATAAATACAGTCGAATCCGGTTAATGGGACCACATCAGGACGCGATCGTTTTGGTCCTAATAACCGGCTGGTCCGATTAAACGAACATGCCCTATGTTACAAGACGGGACGTGC
>JAUZSV010216766.1:0-12591 GCA_034780495.1 Parotocinclus cesarpintoi
TAAGTAGATGGATTTATTGATTGGTGATTGATTGATAGATATAGGTGATAGATCAATAGATAGATAAGTAGATGGATTTATTGATTGGTGATTGATTGATAGATATAGGTGATAGATCAATAGATAGATAAGTAGATGGATGTATTGATTGGTGATTGATCGATAGATTGGCTAAATAAATCGACTGAACAAAATAAAACAACTACAGTCCAGCATTGGAGTATTTGGCATGTTCTCCATGCACTCGAGCAGAACGAATCCCCATCCTGTGACGTTACTGGACGGCTTCCTCTGTCTCGAAGTGCCCCCATAAATGCTCGATGGGGTTCAGATCAGGCAGTTTGTCCTTTATGTGCTGCGCTACCACAGCTGTACCGTCCCTTGATCTTTGATTTGATTTATGTGGTCGTGTTTGTGGAGAAAAAAAAATGTTCACTAAAAACGAGCTCAGGGAACCAAGATTTATTTTATCATTAACGTAACCGGCCACCGTAAAATTAGCCGTGCTAAGCTATTAGCGATCGCTAATGATGTGAGAACATCAGAGAGACGTCCATCAGTGTCGTTACGTTCAGAGAGCGGATATTAATAAATGTGTGTTCTGTTTCAACAACAAACTAATTCTACACGTTTACATTCATTCTGGATTCTTTTTATCCAGTGTCAAATGTTTGGTATTTTATTCTGCATTTTATTTCATTTGATCTATATTACTGTATTTTCTGTTTTGATTGTATTATCTGTTTTATTTATTATATTTTCTTTTTTATTTTTATATTTACATGAATTTATTGTTATTATTATACTTTTTATTGGATTTATTTTCTCTATATTACTGTATTTTCTGTTTTGATTGTATTATGTTATCTGTGTTATTTATTATATTTTTTATTTTATTTTATATTCTTTATTTTATGTTAATTTATTATATTTTATACTTTTTTTTATTTTATCTACATTACTGTAATCTCTGTTTTTATTGTATTATCTGTTTTATTTATTATTGTATTGTTATGTGTTTTATTTATTATATTTCCTATTTTCCTATTAATTTGTTTTTATTATTATATTCCTTTTTTGATATATTTTCTCTATATTACTGTGTTTTCTGTTTTTATTGTATTGTTTTATCTGTTTTATTACTTATTGTATTATGTTATGTTTTATTTATGATATTTTCTCTTTTATTTTTATATTTTATTTCAATTTTTTGTAATTATTATATTCTTTTTTGATTCATTTTCTCTATATTACTGTATTATCTGTTTTTATTGTATTATTTTATCTGTTTTATTACTTATTGTATTATGTTATTTTTTATTTATTATTTTCTTTTTTATTTTCATATTCTCCATTTTCTATAAATTTTTATTATATATATATATATATATATATATATATTATTTTATTGTGTTTTTTATTGTATTTTACTGTGTTTTCTGTTTTTATTGTAGTATGTGTTTTATTTATTATATTTTCTCTTTTATTTTAATATTTTATATACATTTATTGTTATTATTATATTCGTTTTGATTTATTTTATCTATATTACTGTATTATGTTATCTGTTTTATTTATTATTGTATTATGTTTTTATTTATTATATTTTCCCTATTTTTTTTAATATTCTCCATTTTCTATAAATTTTTCTATTATTATTTTAATCTATATTACTGTGTTTTCTGTTTTTATTGTATTATGTGTTTTATATTCTGTATTTTCTATTAATTTCTTGGTTGTTGTTATTATATTTTTTTTATTTTTTTTATTTATTTTCCTGTTATTGTATTCTCTGTTTTATCGTATTTTGTTGTCTGTTTATTTATTTTATTTTATTTTTTATTTTATTTATTTTGCTATATTACTCCATTCTCTTTTTATTGCAATATGTTTTATGTTTTATTTATTATATTTTGCCTTTTATTTTTATATTCTTTATTTTTATTTTATTTCCTCTATATTATGATATGCCTTATTCTTATTATTATACATGTTCTATTTTATATATTACATTCTCTATTTGATAATATGATATGCTCTATTTTATGAATTATTTTAATTAATTAATTATATGTTATCTTATTGTATTCTCTATTGTATTATATTCTTGGTTTTTTTTATTATAGATTCTAATTAATTTATTATCTTTTGTCTTTTGGTAATTCTATTTTGTTTATTGTATTCTTTATTTATTTATTTATTTTTTTTATTTAGTATATTCAACATTCATTATCCTTATTATAATATAATTCTCTTTTTTCTTATATTCTTTAGGTTTTTCTTCTCTATTATATCATTATATAACTATATTATGTTCTATATTTTATTTATTATATTCTGTATTTTTTTATTATTTTCCTTATTTCGTATATATTTAACATTGTGTTATTATCGTTATTTTTTTTTATTATTCTTTTTTTATCATATTGTATTTTGTTTTGATCTACTTTTATTATATTTTTTTTTTTCTATTTATTTGTTGTATTCTCCATGTTATTCATTATTACAATTTATCTTCTGTCTGTTTAATAAATTAGAAATAATTGGATTTAGTTTCGCTCCTCCTGAGGTTTCTCCCTTATAACAGTCGGGGGGGTTTTCCTTGCCGCTGTCTCCCTCGGCTTGGAGACTTTAAGGCTTTTTGTCGGTTTGAGATGATGCCCTGTTATAAATAAACATGATTAGGAATAGAATTGGGACGTATAACCTTAAGCACTTGATCTCCAGATGTTCCAGATGTTTGTCCAGAATTATTACCATGCATTTCCTCTGCACTGGCAACCTCAAATGAGCCTCCTGTCTCGTCGTGAGTGAAGACAGGGCTCTGCTGCTCTCTATTAAAGCCCCTCGAACACTTAATGCACCTTTTTTTTAACCCTGCTTGCCCTAGCCTGGATCCGGCGTAGACTGGGTAGGGATCACCAGCCTCCCTCAGCCTCCCTCAGGCTCCCTCAGGCTCAGGCACAACCAATAACATCAGCGGTCATGTTTTGTTTTTCTACAAACACTATTGAACTACAGAGTGGCAGTTATTTATTATTAACCAGAGCGATTTAGAACAGTCTCAACCCTGGAAACGAAATTATTTTATTTATCATATTCTCAAATGTTTGGGCTCATTCATGCTATTTTTGTATTCTGTATTTGAAGTGGTATGTTCTCTATTTTAGTTATGATGCTCTCTGTTACATTTATCCTATTTCATTTTGTTTGTTTATCTGGTGTCCGTATTAGCGAGAGAAATCAGAGGGCAGACAGACAAATGAGCGCACATAGAGGGCAAGAGAGAGCAGAGAGAGAGAGAGAGACGAAAATGAGAGAGCAGAGAAAGAGAGAGAGCAGAGAGAGGGAGACGAAAATGAGAGAGCAGAGAGAGGCAAACCATAGAGAAAGCAGAGAGAGACGAAAATCTGAGATCAGAGAGAGAGAGAGACGAAATAAAAGAGCAGAGAGAGACGAAAATGAGAAATCAGAGAAAGAGATGGAAATTAGAGAGCAGAAAGGAGAGAGAGAGATGAAATAAGAGAGCAGAGAGAGACGAAAATCAGAGATCAGAGAAAGAGAGAGACGAAAATGAAAGAGCAGAGAGAGACGAAAATGAGAGAGCAGAGAGAGACGAAAATGAGAGAGCAAAGAGAGATGAAAATGAGAGAGCAGAGAGAGACGAAAATGAGAAAGCAGAGAGATAAAAAAAATTAGAGAGCAAAGAGAGACGAAAATGAGAGAGCAGAGAGAGATGAAAATGAGAGAGGAGAGAGAGAAACGAAATAAGAGAGCAGAGAGAGGCGACCCAGAGAGAGCAGAGAGATGAAATGAGAGAGGAAAAAGAGCAGAGAGAGACGAAAATGAGAGAGCCAAGAGATGAAATGAGAGAGCAGAGAGAGACAAAAATGAGAGAGCAGAGAGAGAGACGAAATAAGAGAGCAGAGAGAGAGAGACAAAATAAGAGAGCAGAGAGTTCCGCAAAACATTTTCATCTTTTAGATTTTTGTATTTATTTAGAGTGTGTGTGTGTGTGTCTGTGCGTGTGTGTGTGCGTGTGTGCATGTGTGTGTGTGTGTGTGTGTGTGTTAAAATCAGGGCGGAGCAGGAAGCGGGAGCGGTGTTTGAATGACGACGTTTACCCTCTGGTGGAATCCGAGGCGTGTGTGTGTGATGAGTTTGTATCAGAGGCGTGGGGTAACTGGTCGGGGTGTGTCCTGGCCCACACCCTGCCCCCGGTCCCTCTGCATGGCTGGAGGGGCGAGAAGGAGGTCCGAGAGTGTGGGGAGGGAAAACGCTATCGTGCGGTGGCCTGTCTGGACCACAGGGGGCGCCTCCTCGACCCTTCCCACTGCTCTGAGTCAGGTCAGTCCCATTCATTGCGTCCGTTCTTCATCACGGTTTTTCTCTTTTCTCTCTCATTCATTCTCAGTTGTTGTTTTTCTTTCCCCCAGAGCTGCAGGAGGACGTCTGTTCCGTCCCGTGTCCTGTAGACTGTCGTCTCAGCTCCTGGTCGCCCTGGACCCCCTGCAGCGCCTCCCTTGGCAGCGGACTGAGGGTGCGCTCCAAATGGCTGCGGGAGAAACCCTTTAACGGAGGGCGACCTTGTCCTAAACTAGACCTGAAGAATCGGGTAAGGGCTCATGCAGGACAGTCTCTGGAGCGCGGGCTGGAAAGGGCAGCTAGGGGGCGCTGTTGGTGGGTGTAACGGAGATACTGATCAGCGTGGGGATGTCATTATGAATTAAATAAGAATAAAAATTAAGGACGGAAGGACTGAAGAGATTTAGGATTGGAAAAGAAAAAGGAAGGAAATCGTTATCCTGATCATTTATTCATTAAGGTTCATACCTGCTTAATCCAATTCAGGATCACAGGGAGCTGGGAACACGCACACACACACACACCCACACACACACACACACACACACACACAGTGGGAAACTTTAGAGACGCCGGATGGCCTAGACTAAACTCCACACTCTCGGGTATCTAGCTTATCGTTATATATCGTTAGGGTTAAACCAGTGTTGTCTGATGCTGGTTTATTGCGCCCCCTACTGTTGGGTTGCCTTAATCCTCGATCCCGTTACGATTTTTGAAAGTAAGTAGTACAAAAAGGACTGTGGTAGCCTAGCGGTTAAGGGACTGGACTATGGACCTCTGCCACAATTGGGCCCCTAAACAAGGCCCACAACAGCTTGGATTGTAAGTTTATTAATTGTAAGTCGTTTTGGATAAAAAACATGGTGCCGGTATAAATAAGTGCATCATGAGCCTGGTGGTCGAGGAACATCAGAATTAGGCCATGAGCTTCTTCAGCAATGGTTACAGATTAAAACGGGATTTCTAAGGACGGTTCTAGTCCCATCAGACGAAGCTCAAAATGCTGGATATTTATTAAACGCTAACGCTAAACCACCTGCGGACTAGCATCTTTACAACAACAAGCCAAAACGGGACACCCCATACCCTAAAAACTCACTAAAAGTAAACATCCCAAAGTCAAAAGTAGCCACAGTGCTCTGTTTTTGACCCTGGTGCTGTCAGCGGTGGTTTTATTTCACAGGTTAAGGAGAAATGTGCCCATACGTCGACTCTTCTTTATCTCCCTTCTAACAGTATCTAGATAACTTAAGTTAAATCAGGAATAACGACAGGTCATAAAGCTAGTATGATCTTCCCGGGTTTAGATCTAATTTGTGCGTTTGATTGGATATCTACCCGGCTTATCCCGCCTCTCCATATATGTCTAGTTCTGATTGGATGTTTTCCTAACTTGTACTCCCCGCCTTTCACAAAGCTAGCTCAGTTCTGATTGGACATCGCCTGTGCCGAACATTTTCGTTTCGTTTTTATTCGTTGACGAAAGTGTCGATTCATTTCGTCATCGTTTTAAATCATTGTAAGTCGTTTTTGTTTAGTTTTCGTCATGAAGAAAAGGTTCTTTGACGAAAACTATGACGAAAATCAACGAAATTAACACTGCATACTGCACATCGCGTCCCAAAAACGTGCCTTATGCCAACTTTAAAAGTGCCAGTGTGAGTGAGTGAGTGAGTGAGTGAGGTAAACGTTAATCAGTAAACATTTTGGGGTTATGGTGAGGGATGAAAGGTGCTTCGTAGATAAAAATAGCTGCATCAGTGTTTGTTTGTGTAATCCCGTATAAATCCTGTATGCCGTGTCATTTATATTTCATGCCCAGTAATACAGGACTTCCCTGCTGTCCGGTGAAGCCGGTCGCTCTGTCATTAAATATTTAGACCCTTTATTTTATGAAATGAATGTAATAGGGCTGTAATGCACAGCATTCATCAGGGCATCGTGACTACACACACACACACGCACACACACACACACACACACACACACACACACGCTGAAAGAGAAGAGAATAAATGTATTGCATGGTACAGTCCTATTATGTCCTGAAGGTTAGTCGATGAGCTGCAGAAGCCGAAGCTTTTATAGCATTGTGCAGGAATGTAGATCTAAAACATTCTATCTATTCACAGACGGCAGAGCAAACACAAAGACGGGACAGGATTCTGTAGCAAAAAAAAAAAAAAAAAGCTTAAACACGTCTGGAGCCCGATTCACGAAGCACCTTGAAGGAAAAAGAAATAAATAAGTACTGCTTCTAAACACCAAAGCCTGGCCGTTCTTCTCAAGGTTTCCTCATTCTTTGCTATTCAAAGATTCAGCGAGCTTCAGATCAGAAATACGAGCCGATCCTGATTAAACCCCCCAAAAAATATAAGAAGCCAAGGTCGGCGCACGTCCGATAAAAACCGAGGCGCTGAATTATGAAGAGAAAAGCGTGTTCTGTTGAGCCTCTGAGGCCTCCAGCGCCGTGCTTAATGAAAACCTTGATCCGGGCTAACGCAGAATAAATGAAATTTGGTGAGATGAAAGTTTGCGTTAGTGTCTCCGGCGCTTTCTTCCCCACCTCTCTGTGTTAATCGCTTGTTCGCCCATAATTACGTTCCCTCTTAAAGAGGCGCCGTGTAGGCTTGCCTTAATTAAAAGGCCTGGTGTTGGCTGAGCCAGTTCCTAATCAATCGCCTGATCAATAACAACACTTTGATTAATGCACAGGGTGCGAAGCTTGCTTTCTCCTTCACACTTTCTCCTGTCTCGTCTCTTTCTCATTAATTATGATATTTACAGCTGGTGGAATCTCTTCCAAAACATCTACGAAGACCAAGATGGAACCCTGACCTCCATCAAACGTCTTCTGCTTTTGATTTGTTTTCATATAAAAAGAGGTCATATTAAGGCCGGTTTATGTTCCTCTAAAATCTCAGTGTACTTTTCTGCATTAATGCTGCATCACAGAAGTGTAAACGGCCTTTAAAAAGGGTCCGGACCCCACCCCGTGCCATGATAGACCCTGGCTTTTGGACTTGTTCCTCTTAACACTCTGGATGACCCTTTTTTCATCTTTGGTTCCAAAAAAGATTTGTAATCCTGATTGATGAGCACAATCCCCGTTTTCATCCTGGATGGCTCACAGCCCGGAGAAGTGGGCGGAGCTTGTGGGCGTGGTTATAACACGAGTTGTTTTTTTGTACAGTAAAGTTTTAAGCGGTATTTGTGAACGTAACTCTGTATTGTAGAGCTTGATAAAGGTTGGATAAACTAAATCCCTTACCCATGTGCTAATATCAGATATGGATCAATGACGGTTCTGAGGGAGAGGAGGGAGATCACCCCTATTCAGTTCAATTTGTAGGACTGAAAATCCTCCAGATTGTGAATGGTTTAATAATATTATGGTCTGTAGAGGGAGAAATATCAACAGTAAATCCCTTCTGATCTTTATTAGAGAGACATCGTTTGTAAATGTTTAGTGATAAAGTGGAGGGAGTTCCTCTGATCATCTTTACTCAAACACGTTTTTGAGAAAAGATGCATGAAATCACGTCATTATTTCGATATTTAATTCGTGACTAACTCCAAATGACCCCACATTCATATCTAGGGTTCAATAAAATAAAAGTCCAGATTTTGAAGGCTTTGCCCTATGTTTGCTCTCAGTGCTGTGGGTGTCATCTCTCCGATTTCACCCCTCCCTCAGGTCTAATGCCCCGGCCCGCTGCTTTAGAGGTACGAGCAGTTTGTCTGATCCGATGAGCCTCTCGTTTTGCTCTCAACTGAACGTGGGCACTTGGGCTCTCTCTTTCTCTCTCTCTCTCTTGTTTTATCACAGCTTTATTTCGTCTCTTCTTCTCCTCGTTCCTCCGGCTGCCTCATTACTGCTCAGGCATCACATCTGAGGACGAGCCGAGCCACGTCTTCTCAGACCAGAATGCAAATTTAACCTCGCCTTCCCCTTCCTGTCCGACACGCGCTCCCTTGTTCTGTATTTATTACCCTGGACTTATTGAAGTCCATTTCTCTGCTCTTTCTCATACATGCAAATGGAGCAAAGCCATTTAGCCCAAAATAATTCTTTCATGCTCTATGCATTTTCCTTCTCTATTTATTTTATTACATAATAATATATATATATATATATTTTTTTTTTTGGATGCTCATTTTGTTTTCTCAGGGTCGGTGTGACCATCTGTCACCGTTTCTTTAGACGCTTTCTTAGAGTGTGGAATGTCCTGTGCTTCTAGCAGCTTCACTTCACCATATGTCTGGACGTCCGTTCGCTCGGCGCTATTTTTATGCCATCTGCGGGATGGACGACTTCCAGGAACGTACAGAAAGACCAGACAAAAACGGCCAACTGGGTATTGTATTCATGGATCTTTCTCAGCGCTGTGTGTCGGTATGTGTTTGGTATGGACGCTCCATACAGCAGTGCTGCTGGAGTTCCTAAACGGCGTGCCTGCTTACTGCACGCTCTACTAGATCTCGTTGGTCCGACTCATAAACCTTAGGTTCAATCGGAGACAGTAACTGGATATCTTTGGTTGCTGGACTATTTTCAGTGGTTTGAACTCCAGCAGCACTGCTGTCTGAGCCACACAAGTGATCCAGTGCGGCCCTACTTGATAACCAACGTGTGCTTGGGCACATGCCCACATCCTGCAGTCATTTAAATGAGACAGAGATCTGCAGGTGATGTTATTTACACGATTTATTTCGTCACTCAGTTGTACCAGGAGTCCATGATGCGCCTCATGCTCATGAACCTCATGCCACTCATGCCCATCATGTGCCTGTAGCTCCTGTAGTGCCCAGGCCCGAAGTACCACATGCGGCCCTTGTAGTTGGGAAACTCGTACATGAGCCAGTGTCCGTCCATCACGTGGCACGACATGCAGCCATGGGACCACTGGTAACGGTCCATGAAGGAGTCGCAGTCGTCCGACATCTCCATCATCTGTCCCATGAAGTTCTCACGCTGGTAGATCCTCATCCTGTACGCCCCGTTGTACTGTAGCGCACACACACACACACACACACACACACACACATTGGACCTGATTACAAACCTTTGCACACACACACACTGGACTGTGTTATAGTGTGAGGTCAGGGATCGCACCATGGGAATCGTGCGGCAGGACCTGATCCAGCCGTTCATGCCCCACTGGCTGATGTAGTCGCTGTACTCGCCCTTCCTCAGGAAGTACTGGTTACCCATGAAGTGCGCCCGATCGTAGACCATCCAGCACCCGGATTCGACCCTGCAGGAGTAGCAGCGGTTCAGGTAGAAGGACATGTGGGGACAGTCGCCGCTGCATTCCCAGGAACGCCCGGAGAAGTTCCTGCCCTCGTAGAAGATGATCTGCGGACAGACCGGACCGTGAACACGTCAGCACACAGCACACGGAATTAAAGAGAAGTTCAGAAAGCGCGTCCTTACCCTGCCCGTGCTCATTTTGCCTCCCGTGCTGGCACACGCTCCGCCGGGTTTAACCCCTCGCGTTTATATAGCCCCCCGAAATGCAAAAGATCTGCACCTCCTTTTGTTTTAAAGCCCTGAGCCAGCAGCACGGTGCTGAGGCCCTGCATGGGCTTTCGGTACATTCATACATTCTCCAGAGACTGTGGAGCGAAGCCACACAAAGCGGCCGTTTGTTCCCTACGTTACGGACGTGGAGTGCTTTTTAGGACAAAAATGTACAAAGAGAAACGAGATTTTAAAACTACTCAAGTAGAAATGTGAAAGCTCTTCTTTTAGGAACCCAATTTCTGGACGTCTTTTATCAACAACACGATAATGCGCTGAGATATTCGTCCACCTGAGGCTAAAATAACGAATTCCAGCCATATTAATTCATAGAAACAGACACGCTGTAATTATCGAAACATTTCACGAGTGCACTTGAATAAAAACGAAGGCAAGTCGAGAGAGAGAAAACTCATTAAGAGTCTATTTATTGTGTCAACAACCTTATATTTTTTAATGTCAGGAAGCGTTATTGTGTGCCTTCCCCAGTCAGATTTGTACTTTGTGTGTGTTTTGAGTAAAAAAAAACCATCAGGTTAAATCAGATTAAGACGTGTTATTGTGTTGATCCTTGCTAATCAGTTGTGACTTGCTCGAGTTGTTGTTGTTGTTGTTGGTTTTTTAAACTCAGGATAAAGTGGTGATTTTATTTAAATATCACGCAAACCTGGTTAATAATTCATGCCGAGCTTTGGTTTAATGGATGGAGCTTTTTGTGCTCCTCTCAGTCTGCTCTAAATCTAAAAAACATGCATGAGATTCCCAGATACACAACCCACTACACAATAAGACACACAAACGTAATTAAAGCACAGGTACAGTTCAGGTCAATTTAAAAAAAAAAACGATTTATTTCAGGTCTGCATTCATTGTCTGGTGTGGTTCCTGAACCTTTATGGTTACCATCAGATTTTGTATAATTTATTATTATTAATAATATTATTTGTTGAATGATTTTGTCCACTGATTTGGCTTTATTTTGTGTGACGTTTGGTACTAAAAATCTAGCTCTGGTACTGGAACTCTTATCCATTTTGCTGGGCTTACTGGAACTGGAACGTTTATTACCAGAATGTTTGGTACTGGTGCATTTGAATGCATCCATAACTGGTCGTAATGGTTCCCGAAACCGAGAACTTTTATACTGGATCTGGAACGTTTCGTCTTTGAACTAAAATCATGTATGGATTTAATTTAGGTTTTAGTAATGGGATTAAATCTTTGATACTGGAAATTTAAACAGAAATGTTGACTGGGTTGATTGGGTGTTTTTTTACAAAATCGATTTAAAAGCACACAGGAGGATGACGGTGCCCTCTGGTGTTCAGAAAATGCAATTGCATTAAAGGGCATAAGCAACAGAATGCTGTCAATTTTTGACATTTGGCTGACATTTTGGCATCACCCTGCTTAGGAACAACCCTACTGGAACTGGAACTTCTGACATTTGGTTCCACAATGGATCTGGAACTGTTACTTTTGTTACTAGAACATGATTTTTTGGAACTGGAATTCATACTGGAGACTTTGTCCTGGAATTGAAAGGGTTATTGTAAAGATTAGTACTGGAACTGGAACCTTTAATAGTGGAACTAAAAGCACTTTACACCAGGAACTGAAAACTTGACACTAGATATTTTTAGTGGACTTTAGTTTACAGTACTAAAATTCACAATAATAAAGGAACTGGAACCTTTAGTTGAAACTGAAGCTTTAATAGTAAAAGCTGGATCTTAATGGAATTTTAGTGCTGTAGCCAGAACCTTTCCAGAACCCTTTCTGGTGCTGGTTCTGAACTGTTTTTTACTGGAAATAAAAGATTTTTTCACTGCATTTTAGTACTACTGGAACTGTAATACTGGAACTGGTCCTTTTAATGTTGATGCTTTGGTACTGGAACTGGAAGCTTGGGTACTGGCCCATTATAGAACTGGAACTGCAATGTTTTCCGTATTCGTTTTTATTCTACAGTTTTATTATCAAAGAGGTTCTAGATCCAGTACCGAAGGCACTTATTTTAGTCCCAAAGTGTTATTATTAAAATAAAGGAGGAAAGTTTTGTACATTTTTTAAGCTGGATAAATAAATGAACCCACCGTTGTGACAAAAGAAGGTCATTTAGTTTCATTTTAGTGGATTTATTTTCCATTCTTCATTTCCCCTTTCACACTGTAGAAGAAAACCCACCAGGCTCAAGGCGAAACCATTGAATTTCCATGCAGGGGGGAAGGCGGGCTCGTCCCGAGTAAACACAAACTGCTTCGGAGTAATGAATCATGAAACATGCTCGATACTCATGAAATGATCAGCACTGGTGAAACGCTGGGGAAAGTCGCTGGCCTCGCCCCGGGCCACGTCTGGATTAAAGTTAGGAAATGAAACGGGGCTGAAAGACGTCTGGAGGCCAAGCACATGCATGTATAATGGGTACGACTGGGGTTTGTGTTTACACCCTAATTATACAGGATTAATCCTAAATAAGAGCCAGAAAAAAACTATAATAATAATAATAATAATAATAATAATAATAATAATAATAATAATAATAAATATAATAATAATAAGTATAATAAATATAATAATAATAAGTATAATAAATATAATTAATAATGTATAATAATAATAATAATAATAATAATAATAAATATAATAATAATAATAGTAATAAATATAATAATACTTTATAATAATAATAA
>JAUZSV010216858.1:0-12590 GCA_034780495.1 Parotocinclus cesarpintoi
GTAAATCGTACAATAAAGGTTTAATAAACATTTAATATGTTACATAGCACGTCCCGTCTTCCAACATAGGGCATGTTTGTTTAATCGGACCAGCCGGTTATTAGGACCAAAATGACTACGTCCCGATGTGGTCCCATTAACCGGATATATGTATATATCAACTGTATATATGACTGATGTAACCTTGTGTATGGATATAACCTTGTGTGTGTAACTGAAATGGCCACTGATGCTGAAATAATCCAAATAAACTTGGAAAATAAGCATTTCAATTTACAGCCACTAAAAGTTAAATTGTTATTATTGAAATTATTTGTGAATTATAAATGCAATTTCATGTCCAACATAATGCGAAGGATGCCATTTAAGACCAATTTGAGTGCCATTAGTTTTTGTTTCTTTCTTGCAAACCTTTTGGAAAGTAGAACTGAAAATGCAGAGCTTCGTTTAGGAGACTGAACTAAGATATTCTGTGACTAACACAGTGCTTATTTTTCATAAATAAACATTCGCAGTAATTGACAGTAAGCTTCTTTATCTTAGCCAACTGTAAAAGCTCAGGTTTTACATCTGTTTGTGTCTAGAACTTAAAACGTCCTTGTTTAACGAATACTGTAAACATTTTATTTGCGTGTAATAAATGGATACAATTTTATGGATCCTTAATAGGGTTTCTGGCTTTTTTGATTCATGTCAGTGGTAAAATGAATGGAAATTTACATATTCTTAAATATTTGTTTATAAAATCAGTATCCGTTGAGCAAAAATGGCTGGAGGATTAACGGTTTGTCAACAAATATGTGAGAAAATTATTGATTAAAAACAATGTACCTCAAAAGAAAGGTTGGGAGGGATTTGCACATTTCCTAATCTAAACGATCGAAGGATTCAGGAGTAACGTCAGCGCTTAAACTTAGGCTAAATTCCTGTAATCTTTAATCCCTCATACAGCACTGCAACAAGAACCAATATTAATTAATAGCTATAAACACCTGGTCAGTGATTTACTTTGGCAAACCTTTGTCAAGAACGACAATATGGCCACTTTAAACTTTACTGTGCACAAAAGAAGCCTCATGCTAACCATGTCTAGAAGTAAAGGGATTTTCTGGGTTGCCAGGTATGTGTCTAATTAGTAGGAAGGGGACACAAAGTGGCAAATGCTTTAACGTCCCAATTTATATTTCTGGATTAAAAGTATGAAATGCAGCAAAGGTTGTTTATTAACAAATGATATAAAGTTGACTAGACAACAAGGCTGAGGTTCATACCGTTTTAAAAAAGCAAAGTTAAAGTGAAGTTATACAAGTAAAATTTTTATATGCATTTTCCATACAACGTTTTTTGATTTGGGGTTACCATACAGCACTGCAATACAGTAGAACTTGGATTTCAAGCGTTGCAGCCACTTTATTCTTCTGTTTGGAAGCAGAATAACCAATCAAACAATCTTATGGCAGCAACTCAGTGCATTTTGGCCTGCTAAGTTCAAACCGAACATCAGAATGGCAAAGAAAGGTAATGAAAGTGACTTTGTCGTTGGTGCTAGACGTGTTTCAAAAAAACTACTGATCTATGGAGATTTTCAGGCACAGCCATATCTAGGGTTCAAATAGAACAGAAGATTCCTCGTTGATGCCAGAGGTCCGAGGAGAATGGTCAGACTCGTTTGAGCTGTCAGTAACTCAAATAACCACTCGTTACAACCACATTATGCAAAGAAACGTCTCTGAATGTACAACATGGCAAACCAAGTTGAAGCAGATGGGCCGTAGCACTCTGGATTCCACACCTGTCAGCTAAGAATGGACAATTGAGACGACACGTCTATGTGCACCAAACAATTTTGAAGGCGAAATGGGTCCAACCTAGTCCATACACAGTACGATCTATCACATATGGGCAAATGAAGAAGAGCTGCAGATTCTAAACAGAAGGCTCGATAGAAAGCTGACACATGAACAAAGGCACGTGGCTGTGTCAGTGTGGAAACCGGTTCTGAAAGAAGGTGTGAATGACTTCAGTTCTATTAACATGTGAGAGAGAACGTGAACAGGGACAGATCACAATAAACTGCAGAACAAGTTAGACAAGGACACCTCATTTTATTCAGGGAAGAACATGAGAAAATGAGAGTGCAAAGGGAGAGAGCGGAAGAGAAAAGGATAAAGACCGCCTTTCATTGATTTTCTTTTTTTCATTTACACTCATTATTCTTTGGCCCTTCTCTACAATTCGTCTTCATCTTTACCCATGAAAAGCCCTCTGTATACAGAACAGCACGTGGAAAAGAAAGGTGACATCCGCAAATGAAATAATTAGCACATGGCAGCTCACATTAGTTCAGAGATGACGATAATGATTGGTTGTTGGCTAAGTGAAAATGACTCTGTGGATTAATCCGACAGTAGACAGCAATCATACAGCAACACAATTATGAGAATTATAACTGCAAACGAGATGATCAGGATCCTCGGAAAGAGACAAAAGTGACTAAACATCATCTTACTTCGAATACATGGCTCAGGGTGCTACTGTAACATCTCATGGGTGCAATTAAACGAGACAAGAGGCAGTGCTTCCTGAGAAATCTCTCAGATTATGACAGCTGTCATGAGTGTTTCTTGAGCTTAATAGCATTAGTGATTAGTGACGCTAGAGTCTTTTTGTTTTTGGTGAGTGTTCATCCGCTAAATAATAATAAATACGCTATTTACTGTAAATCCTAATATTTAATGGTTTATAACTGCTTAAATAGGGGGGGAACAGGTGTGTGTATAATTAGTAGGAAGGGGAGACAAAGTGGTAAATGCTTTAATGTCCCAATTTATTTCTGGAATAAAAGGTTCATGGAAAAAAAAAAAAGTTATACAAGTAAAACTGTTTTTAGATGCATTTTCCATACACCGCTTTTGGATTTGGGGTTACCCTACAGCGCTGCAATATAGTAGAACTTGAATTGCATTGATTTCTTTGTATTTTGCTGCAATACACGAAACAGGCTTTGCAAATCAGCCACTTTATTCTCCTGTTTGTAAACAGAATAACCAATCAAACAATCTTATGGCAGCAACTCGGTGCATTTTGGCCTGCTAAGTTCAAACCGAACATCAGAATGGCAAAGAAAGGTAATGAAAGTGACTTTGTCGTTGGTGCTAGACGTGTTTCAGAAACTACTGATCTACGGAGACTGTTTAAAATGGGGGGTGTCCTGCATCCCTGGAGCCCCCTTTTTCGAGTGCCTATGCATACAATTACAATAAACAGAGAAACACCTTAGGTGCTTTGCAGCATTTTAATTAATGCCACCTTGACTCTTTGGGAAATATGTTTGAGCCACAGATAATTTGTTGCGACTCCCTTTCCCTTTGGAAACACCTAAGGCGAAGGAAAACTAAACGAATTTAACTTTAAACCAGAAAAGAAAAGCTTATTTAAGAGAGTCTGGGTTGTTCTTTGTTTACTTTATACACAAGGTGATATCAGAACTATTTATACACACAAAAGTCACTGCCAATTTTGAACAATTGATTAACCTAACATGCATGCCTTTGGACTGTGGGAGGAAACCGGAGTACCCAGAGTAAACCCACACAGACATCCAGAATTTACAGAGTAAGGACCCAGGGTGCTCAACCCTGGGATGGAACCTTGCTGCCGTGCAGCCCGTGTGTTGTTGCGATATAAACACAAGGCCATCAGTGATACATCATAAATACTGCATGCCTAAAGTATTATTCATTTCTTTTGAAGCGATACGTAACGTCAAGCAGATTTCATTATGTAGTTCCTCACACATTATGGCTCCCAAATTAATACCAGATTTAAGGTCGGCTCGTGGAGGTGACACTCCTACGTATGATCGTTGATATTACTATAATATCTATAGCCCTGTTTTTTGCACATGGTCATGAACGTTTCCTAATGGATAAATCAAAGCACTTCTTAAATGTAGTTAGAATGTAAAAAGGTAAACAGATTTACCATTTGAAAGCATGATGCATGAGAACAGACTAAAAAAAAACATATTTTAGTTGCTAGGTAACTCAATTTTGGTTTTGAGCTTTCTGCTTGAAGGAGTATGTATTTGTGGAAGAAATGGACCAATTATTTGTGCGAGTGCAGGGGGTTTGTTTGTCTTTTTGACTTTGTTAAAGCAGATTGCCCGCTTGACTTGAGTGTGTGTATCAGATGAACGCGTGCATGAGTGAACACACACACACACACACACACACACACACACACACACACACAGTGACTATATCTGTGAATCACTTTCGAGCACGTCAAATGAGACAGTGCTACAGGAGAAGAAGATGGAACATGAGAGGATTAAACTCTCGTTTTTCTTAGTTTGTTACTGAATAAACAATTTGTTTTCACGTAGGCACTAACGTGTTTTTCCTTTTGGTCCAAACATTCATTATGAGCCTATTAACATCTCATCTTATCTTCTTTTCTCCATTTTTAGGATTATGGTGACAGCAGGACAAGCAAAGAAGCTCAGGCGTCTCTTTCCAACCCAATTTCTCCCACTTTTTGGGAGTTTCCTAGCCACTGCAAGGCCAACTGGGATATTTAAATCTACCCCAGGACCTCCTACCTCTAGTGGGAGACATGAACCACCTCACCTCTCAATGCAAAAGGGGCAGAGGTTTTACTCCAGTTTAAAAGTAGAAGTCCGTCATTCATATGTTGTACTGGTCACGTACTCGCTTGCTCGTTAGCTCACATTTGGACGAAAGACTAACTCGATGGATGTGTTCTCACTTTCTCTATATAAAATTGTACTTTTAAAAATGACATTTTAGAGTGCGTGTATGCACCATTTAACTCAACCCAGTCCACTTCTAATTGCTTTAACGACTAAGGAATTAAAAATTATAATTCAAATGAAAATGTGACCTTTAACTCCAGACATGGCACCCCGTAAACTGCTGGTCATCTGAACAGCTAATTAGCACTGCAGATCGATAAGCAGATTTGTGAGTTATAGTTTAAAAGCAAGGGGTTTGTAGGTTTTTAAACGCTTGCTTGTTAGCTCATTTTTGGACTACAGACTGTTCTAGCTCAGTTGATGCGTTTAGAGACTTTTTGTCTTGTGTGTGTCTGTCCTATCACAAGCAGAAGTTCTTTTTGCATATGCAGTTTTTGGCGTTTGTTAAATTCTACATGACAGCATATTTCTGTCATTGTTGTGAATTTGCATAGATTATAAAAATAAAAATATGATGTCATTCAGGATGATGTGTACAACGAAGTTGGTAGGGTTCCACTCGTGTATGTTTGACACATTTACATATCTCATGCAGATTAAAAAAAAAAAAAACACTTTATATTTACACCATATCTTTGTCTTTTTATACTGCTAATGATAATGGTGTTCAGTCAAAGTCCATTTCGGTTCAGTGTCCCGTTTTATAGAACACAGTGCGGCGTTTATTAGCCGGGCCATTCTAAGCTGGTATTTTTTTATTTTACCACACAGAGTTTATGTGATGCCACATCATTGCTATGTATTCATGTGATTGTCTCAATAGGTCACTTTCTGATTTCCACCTCGCTCTGTTTGGTGTTTTGCGGAAAACAACAAATATTTTTGTTCTGACATATTGCTTTGCCAGATAATTATGGCTTTCTCAGTCTCATTCTGCTGAGAGTTAAAGTGCGGTTAAGGTAGTAAAAAAATCAATACCAAACATGTCAAGTCATTCACAGTCACTTTTATAAAAATAAAGAGAAAAAGGAAAGAAAGGAAAAAGTCTTTTTAGTTGGACACACTATATGGCCAAATGTATAGAATAATGGATTTCATCCAAACACCTTCAATGTTGTGGTGTAAAGCACACAGCTTTGTCGTTCACAGGTTAGGGTCCAGTGCTTTTCCCAGGTGTCCTGGACTAGATGCCAGTGAGCCAGATCACCAATCATGTGTGTGGTGTTTTGTCTCTTACCTGTCTCTCTTGTTTTCCCTCTTGGACTGTTTCAGCATCTGAAGCAGACTGAGGTCATGGTTTCATGGGCTCTAATATAGCCGGACCTGGTGGGGACTAACAAGGCAGGTTCCAGCCCATTGCAGGACACACACACACACACACACACACACACACACACAGTACAAACAAAAAAACGAATTCTTGTCTGAATGTGAGGTAAACTTAGAGCACCAATAAGGTGATCATGCAAATGGGATGCAAAGGGATAAAAACATTGAAAAAGCTGAAAGACACAGAAACACACTGTTGGGTAAATTTAAAAAGTGCGATTCTCAAAGAATAAATTCCTTATACAAGGTGTTTATAACCAGACTTTGGCCCAATTACAATATCAATTACATGGGCAGATGATAAACAGTACCAAGGTTTGGCTCTGCCAGAAAACACAGATACACGTACAGTATGACGTGATGTAAACAAACTCAGTCTGAAGCTAACGGGCCTATTTTTGTTGTGATCCAGAGACAGAAAATTTCTCACTACATCTGTTTGTTATTAAAGGTATTATTATTTATTAAATTATAATAAATTACATGAAGAAATAAAAGCTGTCTTTTAACACCAACGTTGTTAGAGTAAACGGTGTGTCAACTTAACAGCCATTTAAAGCTGCAGATTTATGAGCAGAGGCAGGTGTGTGTGTGTGTGTGTGTGTGTGTGTGTACATATCTATTAATAAATCTATTTAGGCCGTATTTTTTTATTGCTTGTTTCGCGGATCCGCTGACGATCATATTTAAAGATTACACAAAATTTATTTATTTTTTTGTATTTCTCGGATCCACCGCAGCACCAATGGTTGAAAAAAACAAAAAAACAAATATATATATATTTTTTTTTAGCTTTTTCCACCCTCCGGTGGAGAGCCAGCTGTTTTCTCCTGTTCATTTAATTTTTCCCCAGATTTACTTCAATTTAATTGTAGGTTAAATACATTTTATTTTTAAATCAACATTTATTTGTATTTTTTCCTCCTTCCTTGTATTGATTCCACATCGTCCTCGAGAAATTGAAAAGTGCTAAAAAAATAAAGATTTATTTGTATTTTTTTTCCTCCCTCCTCAGTAGATTCTTAAGTAATGACAGCCGAGGAACAAACAATTTAAAAAAGCCTGGCTTTATTTAATTTACATTTTATTTCTTAATACATTTAATTTGACTTAATTTTAATATTTAATAATTTTTTTTAAATTACTATTAACACAATAATTATTTCAGTTTACATCTAGGCCACCCAAGGAGAACAGGTTCCTTTTTGAAACTTGGTCCTCCCAATTCAGGGAGTTTTTCCTTGCCACTGCCACGGTAGGCTTGCTCAATTTCGGATTGACCTTTTAAGATAATATAATAGTATAAAGCTTCTTTTGGACAATGCACTGTCGTAAAAAAGGAGCTATAGAAAGAAGTTTGACTTCACGTGACGCTTACTTGTTACTGTCCTATTTATGTTTTGTTTTTTGTGAAAATACCCTCTACAGACGAAATATAAGACCGTGTGACTTCAGTAATACTCAGTCAATGACCTTTTTTTCACAGAAACTAATGTGGTTTTTAAAAAACAAACACAGATTTTCGCTGTTTTCAGATTTTTGCTGTTGCCATTGGCTGTCAGACCCTCCCCCAACCCAAAAGAAGAAAAAAAAAAAGATGAAGAATCGAAAAATGCAATACTACATTCATTGGTATGCACGAGCTATTCAGGCACAACTGCGAGAATTACAAAAGAAACCTTGAAAAATCAGCACAAGCACTGCATGCATGCAAATTGCTTTATGCTGTATGTTCAACTCTAAAGCATCAAATATGAATCACCTGTTTATGCCATGCAATGCACTCGCCTTTGGTTCTGTTACCTGGCTTTGGAAGGTTTATAATAATAAAAAACAAACATTATAATATACTAACAGAGCTGTTGCAGAGTAAATTAACCATATCCAATAGTAATGCTGTCCCTTTAAAGGCTACACGCATTGATGATCAACTGCTAAAAGATTTAATTTCAAGGTTAAAGATTAAAAATTAATTCAAATGTACAATTGTGGTTGGTACAAATAATAGTAAATGTAAAGTGGCTACTCTAAAGTACACCTGCCTCTAATTATACCTTTAAATTAACTGACCATCCTAGACGTTCACATGCTTTTGCCACTGACAAATATGTAATATTGAATCATTTTACGCAATAAATAAATGACCCTGTGTCTTATTCAATGTTTTGTCTTGGGTTCTCTTTATTTACTGTTAGGTCTCGTGAGCTGGTCGGTGACGTCCACCCAGCCCTGTGAACACTGACCAGGATAAAGTGGTTCTGAAACATGAAGAAAAAAAAACAAAACACCCCTTATGTGACACATTTCCCATCTTTGTGCACTTTCATTACAAAGTAATTATGGTGATTATTGAAGGGAACAGCCCATTACCACGGCTGCAACGGAGCAGTGTTTAAAATGTAAGTGCAGCATATAATTGGATAAAAAAAAAAAAAAACATTTACAGCTAATGACTGTGGTTAATCCAAACTGGCTCACTGTTCAATAAACATTGTTTTGGGTGTACAATTTTTCTGCATGAGTTTTTAATCCAAATATAATGCGTTCAGCCGGGTAGAGAGTATCACCTATGCATAATTCATATTAAAATTTATTTCAATATTTGTCTTGCTCTCTTTGTTGCAGAGAAGTGTAACGGTGATCACTATATTAACGCATTTACTGTTTCATTTTAACGCCATAAACTATGAACATAGCATTTACAGGTCACCAAGTTGCAAATAACAGGTAAGTCCCGAATCAAGTTAAACATTTGAGATGTTCAAGTGGAATCCAGATCTCTGGTTTATTCAGGTAACTGAGTTTTGTAAGTTTTGTTTCAGGTGCAGTTAGGTGCAGATGACCTGGAAATAATCCCATCCATTTATCCATCCGTTCATGCATCATTTTCCACTTAGTCCACATTTTCCACCCTGCAACTCTGGGCGCACGTGAAAATAATCAATTCCACTATTTATTATATTCACAACAACAAGAGACACAGACATTAAACACAAAACGATCAAAGTACACACTCCACATATATGAAATAACAAGGATTATCTTGCTACAACAGCACAAGTTATGATTTGGGACTTATTAGAGACAGTAAGTGACCGGTCGGTTCTCTTAGACGTTGGACAAATGTTCAGGATTAATTATCTATCAGCGGTGAAACGAGAAGGAACAAACAACCAATGTAAATGTGTTAACGTGTTATTAAGTTTTAACAAAAGGTTTGAGTCTTGGTTCTTTCAAGGTATTTTCCAGATCAGAGTTTTTCCTTGCCACTGTTGCCGTAGGCTTGCTCAAATGGGCTCTATCGTAAAAAAGAACAAAAACAACAACAACAACAACAAAAATAATATATATATACACATGTAGATAAACCTGACTTTAATTTGCTTAGGATGAGCCTGGTTGGGAAATTGGGGACAAGATCTCCCAAACTCAAATAAACAGCTCACACCTTAAATGATTATTTAATATTTCTAAGTTTGACTCTTTGCTTTGGGTCTGGTTGTAAGCCCCCTCTTTTGGTCCATTTAACGTTGGTCAGCTTCACTCTCTATTTTAATCTCTTAAACGCCATTTCTCCAGCTTTCTGATTCAGACCTTCTCTGAGGACGTCATTATTGCATGCTGCTTTTATTTCTTAATTTCTTTCATTCACGTTCGAAAGCAGTAGTGTTTCCAGACAGCATCTCATATAAAGAGTCTGCTCTTCACTGCCTCTTGGCCAGTTTAAAGTAAGCTAAGAGGAAGTACCACTCGTTAACAAACACGTAGCTTCAGGGCAGTGTAGTTCAGTTTAGACGTACTACGCTCATTTGTGGTGAAAAAATATCTAAAGATCATAATACGCTTGGAAGATGCAGATCAAAAAGATGCAGATTTTAAATGGTAAAAATCCAATAGCTTGAGTGCCAAGGTCAACATGCTACTTACTAGCCTTCAAACAGAAAGATTAAGGCCCTGTTGACTGCTGTGCAGAGAAAACTGTGTGTGTGTGTGTGTGTGTGTGTAACTGTGCTTCTGCATTATCAATACAGACAGGATATGACTTGTGCACCAGCGCACCTGTTTTTTGTTTTCATGCCTAAGGCAGCCCAAGTCAGCTCGCGATGCTTCACCGATCATCACCGATGCTACTGGCATTTCCAGTGGAGGATGTGAGGCCAAACCTCGTGCCCGAGCATCTGCCGTCTCTGCCGTTGCATATCTTGTCGCAGCACGGTTGTACTTTAAAATGAGATGGATCAAGGCGGAGCGTCGGTTCTGATCCGATTGTTCTGAGCATATTTCTGTAAAGTTAAACGATCAGACAGCTGTGTTTCGTCACCTGCTGCCTGCTTTGCTCTCTGCCACTCCGGAGGCTGAGGGAGTTCCTGTACATCCAAAAGCAATCTTATGCATTACTAAAAGGCCTACTGCTGCAGTTACTGTTTTATTGCACAGTCCTGATCTGCAGTATGAACATCTTACCACGTCTTCGGAATCAAGCTCAGTGAAGTAGTACTTCTTTACGTCTTAATAGCTTCTTACATGTACTTTGACTTTCATGCCATTACAGACAGTATAAACCAGTATGTGAGGGGTTCTGGTCCATACAGGCTCTTACCAGACATTCTAAATTCACTTCATGCTTCTAAAAACTAGAGATTGAGCTTCGCAAAACTAAAACAATTTCAGCACCGCTTGCCTGACAACAAGAAGGTCCCGGGTTCAATCCCAGGGTGGAGCGGCTTGGGTCCTCCCCGTGTCTGCGTGGGTTTACTCCGGGTACTCCGGTTTCCTCCAACAGTCCAAAGACATTGTTAGGTTAACTGGTGTCTCTAAAATGACCCTTAGTGTGTGACTGTGTGTGTGAATTAAGCGTACGATAATGAATGTATGAATGCAGTTATTACTATTGGTTAAACAAATCTGTATTATTGAGTTTAAAGGTGTTTTCATGTACTCACTCACTCAGACCCCCCCCAAGCCTGTTCTAAGTGTTTCTTGGTCAGGGTCACAGAGGGGACTGGGATTTGTGAACCAGCTGTTCATAATTAGTACCGATTTTCTTCCACTGCTCCTGATGAATCAGGTGAAATGGAAATACAGTGTATAAACAGGGGTGTAGCTGAGAGCTGGAGTTCGCTTAACGTCATCTTCCGAGGTCTCAGGAGTGTTTTTGGCCTGCGGTATCCTGTAATTTCCTACATGGTGATGCTTCTAATAAATCTTTTCCATTAAAGTTTTATCCATTAACATGGCGGATTCAGGAGAGAACAGGGCAGAGAATCCCACTGTGGACCCTTATGAGCGCTCAGTAAGATACATGGAGGGTCACAATGTTCTGCAAGTATTTCAGGTAAGTAACGGTAAAGATAATAAAGTGTTAAAGTAATATTTTACCATAACGTGTAGAATATAGACAGTGCCTTTAATATTTGCAGCATTAGTCTTACAGTCCAAGCTATTGTAGGTTAAGGGCCTTGTTTAGGGACCCAACTGTGGCAGAGGTGGTATTTGAACTCTGGACCTTCTGGCCCATAGTCCACCACCGTCCTGTTCTAGATTGTTCTGACCTAGCTTTTACGAAGTTCCATACATAACCCGTATGCTTTCACTGCCCAATCTTTCGTATTGCTATCGTATTTCATCTTGTATCCAGGCTAGAGGCAACTTAACAGGGTAACTGTAGCCTCCCTTTGATTATATACATTTCCTCAATAAACGTATCATTATATATAATAATTACATTCACACATCTTAGTTATTTTTTAGTCAATGAGTGTATATATATAAAAATATTGGGTAGCAGTAGATGAGAAACAAACTGAGTTCTCGCTGTGTCTGTGTGGGTTTACTCAGGGTACTCCAGTGTCCTCCCACAGTTCAAAGACATGGGTTAGGATAATGGACTGTGCTGAAGTGACCCTATTGTGTGTACGAGTGTGTGGTTTTGGCTCTCCTGTGACCCTGTTTTTATTAAGTGGATAAGAAACTAAATGAATGACTGAATAAAAAAACCTTTTTTTGTGTGTTTTTTTTTTAGTTTTGAATAAGTGATGTTTTGTGTTTCCTCAGAACAGGGTAGGGTGCCAGAATTGATGCGTGTAGTAATCACATTAATTAGGTTTGTTAGATAGAGATTTTGTTCGGCGCATTTCTTTAATCCGGTAATAACCTAGTGTGAAACAGGTCTTACGCTACGTTTTGTTGCCCTGACCTCACTGATTTGCAAGCTGAAATTAAAACGTCCATTTTGAATCAGTGACACAAAAATTGTGCTCAAAAATCAGTCACATAAAGTATGACCCATTCGTAACAGAGGCCGAATCAGCAGTGAGATTTACATTTACATTATTTAGGAGACGCCCTTATCCAGAGCGATTACAACTCATACAGTCTTACAATCCAAGCAATGGTGGGTTAAGGGCCTTGCTCAATGACCCAACTGTGGCAGCATGGCAGAGGTGGGATTTGAACCCAGGACCTTCAGGTCCAAATTCCGGTACCTTAACCGCTAGGCTATCACAGTCCCACAGATTACATTTACACATAGCTTTTAGGAGAC
>JAUZSV010216967.1:0-12589 GCA_034780495.1 Parotocinclus cesarpintoi
TTGGCCTTTCATATTTTTACTCGCTTGATTGGGATCTAGCAAGCTGATTTGATCAGAATCTTCTGCTTTCATTGTGTCATCTGCATTTGCAAAACCTTGGCATTCTTTTGTCTTTTTCTCAGGAACCCTTCTGTCACTTGAAATTTGAATTGGTGATGTGCTATCAATTGCTCCACAGTCGTCTTCAATTTTAACATCACAGATCTCATCTTGCGAGCTTCTGTTTTCTGTAGCAGACTCTTTTATATATGTGTCTTGGCCTTCATGCGCATTAGAGAGTGCATTATCTTCTTCCTTTAGCATAGTCTTTGAAAGATGAGTGTGCTTAGCGGAATTCATTTGGGGTTGACATTGCCCTAACTCATCCAGCACCCCAGGAAGGTCTTCTGCCACATCCTCAATTTTCACATGTGTATTATTTGTCTGTGTAAGCTCTTCAACAGTTGCGTTGTGAGTAGAATTTTCCATGACTGGGCTCACAGCCTGTGTGTCTGAATTATTCTGTAACTGTATAGCTGCAATGTTGGGTATGCCACTGTTTAGACAATCTTCTTGTGAATTCTCTGGATGTACCTTCCTTTTTTTGTTTGGTGGCATATCAAATGTATCATCTTTAGACTTGTAGGGTTCACAAGGTCTTACAACTGCTTTAAACTTGAAGATCTTGTTAGCGCCAGTAAGATGTTTCTCCATATGACGATCAAATTGTTCTTTCTTTGAGAATGTATAGTTGCATGTACTGCAGATGAAAGACTTCTTAATTACGTGCATAACATCAGCACACAGCTCGCAGGTGTACAGAGTAGTATGCTTTGAATCAGGTTCATCCACCTCTTGATGCTCATTTTTAAGGTGATCTTTAAGCTCGCTTACTTGCTGGTACGAGACTGGACATTTGTGACACATAAAAATCTTTTGCAAGTTGTGAACCACCAAGTGTCGCTGAAGTTTTAATGGTTTCGGAAACTGTTTACCACAGTGGTGACAATCACGTGATGGATCTTTGCAGTTGGGATGCATTTCAATATTTTTTGGTGTAATCTCTTTGGATAGAACCTCAAAGGGAGTAAATGCAGCATGTTTGCTCCCACCTCCAACATTTGATTTAGGTTTCGTAGATTCAGTCTCACCCATGTCTGGGAACTTATGCTCTAGTTCAGAATCATCTAACAAAGCTCGTTTCTCTTCCTTAGATGACTTTGCATTCTCCCCTTTGACAGTCTTTTTTGATTGCTGCTGCATGATTGATGAGATGAAGTTCTTTACAGCATTTTCCTGCATAAAGCAGCCTGGCATGTCAAGTAGAGAACCTTGAGACTGACCCTTACGAGCAAACTGTGTGGCATGCTCACGTAGATGCTCGTTGTACATCCACACATCAGTGATTTCCTTCAAGCACATTCCACAAGTCCACACACCTGCTTTATTTTTTACATGCTTCTCTTTTAAATGGTCTCGAAGTTGTTCTCGGGAGCTAAACTTGCGCTGGACGCACATATAACAAGTTGGAGGAGGTGAAGGATTGTGAGAAAGCTTGTGGAAATCCAGCTCACCGAGGGTAAGGAACCATGTGAAGCAAACTTTGCATTTATATTGCTTGTCCTTGGGTTTTAATCCAGTCTCAATGCGTTTCCTGCCCTTGCGTTCTGGAGCTTTCTTTGGGGATTTCTTCGGTGCAATGGCTTCAACCAAAGATAAATCTCTTTCAGGCTCAAAAAACTGTATTTCAGGGAGCTGAAATGTTGTGTTGAGTTTCTGAATGTCAATACTTGGGTACTGAGGGACAGTATCGTCCATACTGACCAACGGAAGATGACAGGACTCCTTTATACTTGCATCATCAGGTCCATCCAAATTCACTGAAGACTTCTCATGTAAAACTTCTGTCTCACTTAGAAAATCTCCATTTCTCACTTTTGCAGTGTCTTCATAGTCAGTCTGATGATCTGCTGTGGCATCTTTTTGGAGACTTGTCTGTGGAGAACTTTTGAGTGTGCTCTTGTGGCACATCTCAAGCATCTTAGCATCGTCAAGTAATATAGTTTCATATTCACAATGGTCATTTAGATTGCTTACAAATATGTGGCCTGTCCTTTCCTTAAACTCTTCATGCTTATCTAGAAACTCTGAGCTAGTGGACTCTGAGATTAGGCTTCGCATTTGTTTCTGCTTTTTGTTACTTTTACCATAAACACGTGCACACTTTTTCCTTTTCATGTCATCATTCATTGGAAATAGTTGGGAAAATGTGTTTTCATCATCAAACAGAGATTTCAGATCAGGGCCAAACCCTTTGGGACTTAATGGCTGATCTTTATAACCCTCGCAATGGATGTCCGTTTCAGCTCTAGGATAACTGGTTGTTTCACATTTGATAGCAGGGTCTGTACATGGATCACATATTTCGTTCGTGCCAGTACATGCCTTAATACCTGCATACTCATTTAAGGTATTTGCTGGTGTGTTATTTTCTGATGTCTTTACATTTCTACATCTATCTGGACTGGTTGTGGTGTGCTCAATTTCAGGTACATTGTTGCACAATTCAGGTGACTTGCTGAAAGCTGCTACTTGCTGCTAATAAACATCAGCACTTTCTATGCCCTGATCTTCTTCTGTGGTTTTCAACTTCCAGCAGTTGAGATTGTTTGTCACCTCTTTTTGAGGTGATTTAGAGAAATCAGGAGTAATAGCCTGTAGGATATCTGTTTTAAGTATACTTAGTAACTCATCTGGAAAAGGGTCTTGCTTTACCAGTTTGTGGATGAACCCTTCATTGCTGATGTCTGCACACTTGTTTTTCTTGACTTTATTATTTTTCTTGGCAGTTATTAAAGGACTGTCCTCCTTGTCGTTACCCTTTGTGCTTTTTGAAACAAAGGACTGATTAGCTTTGTCCTGAAATACTGAATCGAGGGTTGTGTGCTCACATTGTATTGCAGGCGTGCTGTCTCCTTCCTGATGCAGCATGATTGCTGGACCAAGTGTCCCCATGGTGTCTTTCACTAGTCCTTGGCTGCTCAGGGTTGAGTTTTGCATTTGTTTCCCTTCAGCCTTCACTGTGTGCTTCATTGCTTTGTGTCGCTTAAGTCCAGGTGCTGTGCGGAAGTACAGTAAACATATTTCACACTGAAATTTTCCTTGCACTGCATTCTGCACACAACTTTTTTTCAGTGAGGTCTTTACCTCTGACTGCCCCATCAAAGAGGCAGAAACCCTTCCAAAACTTTTGGATTCTGCTGGTCTTGGTTGATTCGTATTTATTATTTCCTGAGCACTGGACACAGAGGGTCTCTGAGACAAGGCATCAAGCTTGAGAGTTAGCTGACTGTCAACATGTTCATCATCTGTGTTTCTCAACAGGTTGATATGCATGTCCATGTAATCGGTGGAAGTAAGTGACACATGACAAGTGCTCCTATCACCTTGGTGAAGTTTTGTAAGCTGTTTATTATTATCTGAAGCATTATTTTCCTCAAGGTCATGGGTAGTTGAAATATATGAATTATCATTTTGGCTGGTGGTGTCATGAAAATGTGCTATGTCAAGCTTGGCAAAATGATCATAAGTAGTTAATTCAAGCTCATTTTGGACATGTATTGGACTAAGTCTACAATTTGATGATAACTGTTCACTGAGAGTCAACCCACAAGCACTGGAATCAAGGCTGTGTTTAGGGCTTGATTTTATGTGCGGTTGACCATCCACCACTTTCTTTAAGCTCTCTGAACACAAGTCGCTGTCATTGAAATGCGTGTCGCTGTAACTTATGGGGCTGCGTTTGAACTCATGCAATGTATTTCTAATTTGGGTAACCACCAGTGGTTCGGATTTTTCAGTTGGCTCACAAAAAGCTTGACTGGTGATGCTATTCACAGGCAAAACTTGTCTGATGCAAGATATTTTGCTTTCTGTGGTGTCAAATTCAAGATGGGAAGTAAATGGAATATCAGTTGTTTTGGTAGAAGAATTTTGAAAGGCTGGTGATTTTTCAGCCAAAGCAGACGTCATTATGTCAATATTGGTCCAGCAACACCTAAATTGACTTTCCTTATTTTGCGTGGTGGCACTGTTTGAGGAAACATATGGATGAGTCTCTGAGGCTGGACTCACTAGTGATAGAGGTTCTAGTTTAGAATCATCATTTGGGTTTATTTGCACATTCTCTTCACATGATGAATGCTCAGCAGATACAGTTGTGTAAGAGGTGGCTTTCACATCTTTATAGTATTGTTTCTGTTCATCCATTTGTAATTGCTTGGTCATCTCATCTGTGTCATTTTGTAGAATTCCATGTGACTGGGGTGAAACAATGCTGTCAGCAATGATACTACTTGCCAGATCTACATGATCTTTAATTCTCTCTGTTGCATCTATATTAGTCCCACTACCACGAGTGCTATGGTCTGCAGATATTGATTCAAGCACGCCCTTATAATCTTTAGTGCAGTTGTTTTGTATTAACCTTTCTTGACTGATTTTTTGATTGTGGTCTACCATTCTGTCATCTTTAAGCCCATCAATACATGCTGTTGAAACATTTAAACTGTTGGCAAGCCCTTGTGGATTAAATTCTGTCATAATTTGTCCATCAAGACCAATTTCCCTGGTCTCTATTGGTGATTCACAGGTATTGTGTTCAAATATGGTAACTGGCAAATCCGACAGGTGGAGCTTGTCTGATGATTGTTCACTGTCTTTTACTGAAACGTTTTTATAGGTACTTTCAGTGTGTAGCTCGTTAACACATGTGTCTTTGTCAGGCAGACTGATTTCATTGTCCTCACTTACATTCAAATTTTCTTTTCCCTTAGTTAACTGCAGCTCACAAAGGTTATGGACTACAATGTCACATGGATTCTCCAATAGTTCTTTGTTTAAATCTGCTGGGCACTTCGTTAGTTGTGTGACTGAGTATTCGGAGTCCACTCGTTCAGTCTGATTTGTGGTCTCTATCTTCTCATTATCTTGTTGTTCTTGTTCTTCATCAGCACCATACTTGTTTTGATGAAGAGGGGACTGAGGTGACTCTAGCCCTGATGACAAAGAATCAGAGATCACTTCTAGGCTTTTCATGAGGTTTTCTCTATATATTTCATGCTCAATCATTTCTTCTGAATTGTCTGAATCTCGGCACAGTGAATCACTGCCTTCAGGTCTCTCGCCGGTGTTAAGTTCGGCTTTCCTCTGTGTGGATAAAAGATTTAAGTCTGTTCCACCCTTTACATCCATGTTATCCTGGACTACATTGTTTGGGATGTCAGTAACAGTTGGGTGAGTTGGTGTGTGAAGACATGGTGGACCATTCATTAAGTCAAATGGCACAGGGCTGGACCATGGCAGGTCTGTTTCAGAGAAAAGCTCTGAATGAGAGCTTGTTGGTGCCGCAAGTTCTAAGCTTTCTGATGGACAAACCACCTCCAATATATTCTGGTCAGCCTCACTTTCTTGGTCTAGTCTTAATGGTGAAAATTTACTCACAGTCAGATGTTTTGATGGCTCACTGTCAAGAGGAGAAGGACTACTTAGCTTAGAGGACTGAATTTGGCTCTCGAGTTCTGTTACAATTCTTTTTATCTCAAGTTCATCATCCAAGACACAGCTGTTGAGATTTGAATGGTAGTCCATTATTTTATCTGTCATTGTGAAGGGAACATTGTTAAAACAGTTCTTCTTATCGTTTGTCGAATCTGAATCCTCTTTGTACTGTGCAATCTCATCTGGTAGTTCAGGAGTCACATCAACTATCATATTCCAATCTCTTTGCTCTAATAATGGTGAAAAGGATGACTCAAAGAGCTCATTCTTGTCAGCTGTAGTCTCCATAGGACTGAAGCCCTCTTTGCCAAGTTGAATATCTGGGTACAGGTTATTGTCAAAACCACTAACAGTGAGGTCAGCAAACATGGATGATGTATCAAAGGAAAGCGGTGATTTCATGAGATTCCGGTCATTCTCTAATGTATATGGCATAAGACAGTTTCTGTCCTTATGTGGAGATGCATTATCATGCTTAGAAGGAGATAAACATACTTCATCCATGAGTGAACTACAAAGGGATGGTGGCTCAGATAAGTCCCTTTGACCAGAACTTGATTCTTTGCTCAAAGACATGTCATCACTGAAGCTCTCGAAAGCTGTTTTTGAGTCTGAATCTTCCTGCGATTTCCAGCCCTCTCTCTTTTTGTGTTTTCCCTTTGATGAATTATCACTTTTTATTTTATTCAGGTGACTCATCTCCTTGTTTTTACTGGTCTTTTGAGGATTCAGTGTCACACCAGGTCTTCTGGGATGCATGCTACCTTGCAGGTGATCTTTGTAGTCCTTGGTAAGTGGTGTGGGCGCCTCTGTGCTTTCAGCAATTCTATTTTCACAACCATAGTGGTCCATGTTCTCCTTTACTTCTACTCTGGTTTTAAATCTTGCCAGGCTGACAGTACTTTTAGTCAAGGTGTGTTCTGCAGTCTCTTCCGTTGTGCTGATGACATTTGAACACTTTGTCGTAGTGTAACTGTCTTTGAGTTCTGATAGCAGAAGATTGTCAGTGCTATAATGTTTTGTATTCTTGGTGAAAGTCAAAGCTAAGGATGTGCTTGACTCTTTTAGTATTCTTTGTGGAGATCTTTCCTTTTCGATCAGGGCTTGATCTTTTTTCTTGATCTCCACTCTTTTCTCACTATCGGAGTCTGTGCGATCACTGCTTTTAGGGCTGCTGATGCTTTCACTGGAGATACTCACAGACGTGCTGAGTTCACTACTGGTGGAGGATCTGCTGCTTCGTCTGCGCACCCTCTGATGGCCAGAGATTTCTTTTATGGAGGGTGGAGAAACAGATTCACATCTTTTGGATTCAAAGCTCTCTCTCTCTCTCTCGTATCGCTCTCTGCCATCTCTCTCTCCCCTCTCGTAGCTCTCTCTCTCATCTCTCTCTTTCTATGTAAAGTTATCATTCATTGCAAAGGTTGTAAATGTGTGATGACAGACATCCCTAAAGCATAGACAGCATTTATAATGCTAGGACAGATAACCATGTTTGTGTACTTGTGGTTTATATTTGTTTAGGAAACACCAAAATGAATTTAAGAACACAGTGGTGCAAATAGGCACAAAGACTTTTGCCAAGCACTACGTTTTGAGTCACTGCTTTTTGACTGGCTAAGACGTAGTACAGGCATGTTTTGGCTATGTTTTAAAGAGTGAGTCTGCATTAACGAACCTTGCCAGCCCATGACCCATGCAATGAACGGGGTTCCCATTCGGTGGCAACAAAAGTGAAAAGAGAGTTCTTTGCCTTGAGGTGCCATGTTGAACTTCCGGTGAGAGTGTCAATACTCCTGCTTCCTATTCACACCTGAGACCTTGTAATACTAACGAGTCACATGATACGGAGAGGGAAAATGGCTAATTCAACATAATTAGCATAATTACACTTAGGGGCGTACTCACTTTTATTGAAAGTGGTTTATGCATTAATGGCTGTGTAAGTTATTTAAGGCTCAGCAAACTCGCACTGTTACACAAGCTATAGACGAACTACTTTATATTGTATCAAAGTGTCACAGCTTCAGTGTTGCTCCATGAAAATATGTAATAAAATAGTTACAATATGTGAGAGGTGTACTCACTTTTGTGAGCTACTGCATTTGCCTTTGCTTGGAACCTGCACACGACCAAGACCTGGATAAGTCCTTAGCTGTTATCATGCTTGTATTAAGGGATTTGCTCCAAATTAAGCTGATTAGACAGTTTCTGCATGGATATAATCACAGTTAATCATAGTTATTAAGTTAACGTAACATTGTTGTTATTATTATTGCATAAACGAAAAACATTTCAGGTTGCCAACAGGCGCTGTAATCTGGGTTAAGTAAGGGGAAATAATGGAGACAATTTAGATTGTGTAACTTTCCTGTATATTTTGTGTGTGCAGTTTTTGGAAAACTCAGCACACAGGTGTTAACTTGCTGTTTAATCCGTATTGAAAAGGATGACGTTATGACTCACCGTGAAACGTCAACACAGTAACGAATGTAACTCGGACCCGCTTTATGGTTCATCATACCGTGAAAATGTCTATGCAAACACTGCTCTTTCACTTTTAAACACAATGCTCGGATGTTAGGACGTAGGTGACATTTGGAACTGAATGACTTGTTATTAAAGATCTGTGACTTGAATAGCCTTTGTAGAGTTTGTTAGGTTTTTTTTTCCTTGGCCTGAGTGTCAGGGGTGACGGCATGCAAATCTCCAAAACCTGACAGAGCAGTTTGAGAGCAGAATGGAGGAAATGTTGGTGTTGTTTGGTCTCATCCTTGAGATAAGGTGAATGAGGTACATTCAGGAACAGACTTGCATATGGGATCAGTAGCTGCATTGTCTGTAGATAAAATGTAGATCTGCTCTTAAGTCATATAATAATAATAATAATAATAATAATTACAGATACAGTTGGTTTGTTCCTGATAACACTCCAGACATGGACTACATAAAAAAAGGCTGCATTGACAGTGCAGGCAATATGTCACAAAGAACCAGCCCCAACTCCTGGGGGCACTCAGACTCACGAGCTTATAGGAACGTGGAAATGCCCAGGAAACAAAATATCTGAAAAAAAATCCACTATCTGATGCTTTGATCCAAGGAACCATTAATTTGGGCATTTGTTTCTGGGAGAACCATTCATTCCTGAACCTAATGGAACAGGGTGTAAGGTAAATTTGAAACCTCACCTCACTAGAGGCTGGGTACGAACCAGAGTGGCTTCACGGTAGAGCACTGAGCATGCAGTGATGCACAACTCTGGCTCGTGTCCCGCTTCCGATGAGGTGGCGCTTGAGTCCAAGTGAGTAATAGACAGGCTAAGATAAGATATGAGGTGTATCAATGTGTTTGCTTCTGATGCCTGTTTGACAGATGCTGCAGAGTCTCAGGGTCTCTCTGAAATCTGAGGTGTACCTGAGAGATCATTTTTAAAAGCCTTTTGGGACAAACAGGACATCATCTCCTTGGAGTAGCCTGATGTAGTCGTACATAGAGATCATATCAAGGGTCAAGTGAGATTTATTTCTATAATGCTTTTTACAGTGGAGCATTATTTCTAAGAAGCTTTACAATTTGAGATTGTCTTCTCATTTCTATGGCCAGTCATGAATTGAGCAAGCCTAGGGCAACAATAGATTGGAAAAACTCCTAAATGTTATAAGGAAGAAACCTCGGGAGGACCAAGACTCAAAAAGAGACTCAACCATATGGGGTGACTTAGATGTTATAGGTATGAAATATATCCGCATTATTAAGACCAGAAGAAGCCTTGGGAGGACCAAGACAAGAGTCATATGAATCAAGCAAACTTAGGAATTGGCAGTGCCACCTGGAACCAGCAGGAACCACTACAATACAACCACTACTTGTTCTTTAGTGATATGGTCCACCTCAAATTAGCAACGTGCTTCACGGACATTGACCAAAGTTGGTCGTGTGCACATTTAAACGTTGCTTTTGACCAGGCTTCAACTCCGTAGAAGTTGCAGCACTGACTACGCAGAAAACATCAATATCTAAGCCTTTTTGTCCTCATTGCTGTTATTATGTGTGCAAATAATAACCAAATAATAAATAATTTGCAAATAACAAACATCCTTAAGTTAGCAATTCCTACAACATGTACCATTTGGTATATTTTCTTCTGTGTGAGCTCGATGCCCTTCTGTGCATATAAATCTGTTCAAAGCGCCACCTTTTCACACCCTTTTCTGTGGAATTTTGGCCTCGTTAGAAAGAAAAATCTGATCTGAGCACTAAATCGAGTTCAGGATTTAGGTGCAATTATACCACAGTTTAGATACTGCTCACAAACCCTGATAAAACATCCCCTAATTTTTGTGGGCAGTGTAATTTCAACAGAATGTGGTTTGTTTTGGCGGGAATTGATTTTTCTCACTTTGTTTTGATTTGTTTGCTTTAAAGTAGTGTTGAAGGCAGTTTAGCAGTTTGTTTTTTAAGTTGTTTTTAATTAAGCCAAATTGTCCTCCTAAGGTAGTGTAAAGGATCAGTAATTTATGAAAGCACACCGCCTTCATTAAAATAAGGCAGATTCTTTTTAATAATGTCTTAAAATGTTATAGTTAATGTCTAAAATCTTGAATACTTAAACTGTCATGTGACTCAGATACTGGAAGATTCTGTGACTTTTTCCTTGGAGTATAAGACATCTAAACTCACCAGTTCATCGTTTCCAACTACACACCAGCATCTTAGATTCTTTCATCCTGAGAAGTCATGTAGTCCTAGAGGTATTCATCCATCCTGTAAATACATAAATCAATAGGGTTCATGAACGGTGAACAGGCTCAGGGTGAAACAACAAGGTCTTATACCTTCCAGTTGTCCAAATAGTCTTCTGTCTGTCCAGAGTTCAGAAAAAAGAAGACAGTTTTTGGAGAGTTTTGCTAGCTTGGCTTAGCTGTAAGATTGGACTGAGTTAAGATGGATTGAAGGCTGGCAGGAGACGGTTCAAACTTCAGTTCGACTTTTGTCCTTAGTATTCAAAGTCACATTAATTTTTAACACACAGATGCATTTGGACTTGTTTGTACACCTATTTATGCAGATGATATAGTTGATCATAGTTCTGGTGCAGTTCAGGATACATTCACACATCATATGCATCCAGATCCTTTTCACGATCCTTACCAGAGTAAGCAGGGTTAAAACGTGACAATAGAAAGATTACAAATTGTTTTTTATATTCTGTCCAAATATTTACTATCCAAATCAGTTTCCAGAACGAGTTACATTTAGAGATCAAGATAAACCTGTAGTAAAACTTTGATTTGAGTCACTTGAACAAATATTCTGTTAAGAAGCTACAAATGATGGCTTCATTATCTCAGCCGTGTCTCGTCTCAGCCCCACCCCCACCCCCATATACCAACTTGTAAACATTTTGTTGATGTGTACAGAAACATAAATTCAGGATGTCCTTTAAACATAAACAAGAACTGCATTCCAACACTTCCTCCATCATAGTGCATAGTCTGCATTGTGGGCGGCTCTAAAACAAGCATCCCAGTGCATGTGCATAAGAGGATGCTGTGTTAATGACTCTCAGAATGACTAATACACACACTCAGGCCTGTAAGAATAGGGCTTCAGTCTTAACCCCCCTAGCGTCCTCCCAAACTGCCCACAAGATTGAGGCCCCTGACCCTGAGTTGCATGCTGGGTGGTTTTTGTGAGCTAAGGGGGTAGGGATTGGTGTCAGTGTGCATGTGTAACACCTACTTTCATAGATTCACCCGGTTGTATAGAGTACAACTAACTTAAAATGAATGCCATGTATGTGGGCCCTTTCACATCTAAGAGTTCTAGGGACTAATTTGAGAGGAACTACCGGCTGTAATCTCGCTTTGTACGTTTACAGGAGAAAGAAAGATTTCTGCAAAATCTTTAAAGCTCACAAAATTGGGGAATATTCAAAATGAAATGTTCCATCCATCCATTATCTTCCGCTTAGTCCACACGAGGTCGCGGGGCCAGTCGGTGCCCGTCGGGCAACTTTGGGCGCAAGGACAAGAACAACCCTATATGGAGCACCAATCCATCGTAGGGCACACACACACAGTCACACACTAAGTTCCACTTTAGACCCACAAATTAACCTAAAATGCATGTCTTTGGACTTTTGGTAAAAAACCGTGGTACCCAGAGTTAAAACACAGACATTGGGTGGATCCAGGCTGCCCCACCCTGCGATTGAACCCGGAAAACCTTCTTGCTGTGAGGAAGCGGTGCTACCCACCGAGCCACCGTGCTGCCCCTAGAATGAAGATTATGACAAATAAATGAAGACTACGACGAAAAAAATATAAATACAAACAATTCTACACATAATACAATTTACAAAGAAATTTGCCTTTCGACTAAAGCCAGCATTATGCTTATGTCAAGTAAGTTGTAGAAATTCTGGAATTTTTTGACAGACAATGTGCTAATAAAAGATGGTTGAAACTTTCTCAGTTATGTGGTGGAGAAAGAACAGAACAGAGTAGTAGAAGCTTGAAGCTTGATAAAATCACTTGTTCAAATGTACACCATTTTTCTTCATTCATTTTTAACAGCTCCTGTTTCCTTTGCAAGTCTCCTAACATTGTGTTTTCTTCTTGACTTCCAATAGTAGAGCTGTTTATATAAGTTCCACCTTGCTGAGTTACGTCATGATCTCTAAAATAAAAAAACATATACAAAACCATTCATACAGTGAAAACCCAAAGTTTGAATGAATGGATGAGAGCTTTTGAGCCAGCCATTAGGAATGACCAGAGGTTATGGAAGAGCTGAAGCTAAAGGTACAGAGGTCTCCACTAATTACCATGTAATTATATTTATTTGATTAAAGCCCAGCCATTCAGGCAACACTTATGGCCGTTGCAATCCAGGCTTGGAGCACTAGATCGAAGAATGTAGCGGAGTTTGAAACCCAAACCGGTTTGCTCCAGGTGTGCGCTGTGGCCTGAAGGTGTGTGTGTGTGTGTGTGTGTGTGTGTGTGTGTGTGTGTGTGTGTGTGTGTGTGTGTGTGTGTGTGTGTGT
>JAUZSV010217076.1:0-12588 GCA_034780495.1 Parotocinclus cesarpintoi
AACTTATTCAGTGTGAATTGACGCGCTTTTGCTGTGGCTAAGTGGCGACTTGTGGCTTTTTTTTGTAGTAAATGAAAATGTTAGGCAAAGATCTGTAGGTGGCAGTAGAGGGCTGGGGAGAAACTCGGGTATTTTCGGGTAGTGATGCCAAAGATGAAGAGTTTCTTCATGGATATTACATACTGTACACGTTCTTTGGTCTGAATAAGCGGCTGGTCCCATTAACCGCTGGTCCTATTAACCGGAATTGACTGTATAACATTTTTGCTGCACATTTAAAAACACATATGAATAAAGGTTTTACATTGTTATATTTGGTGGTTCACCAGGTGCCAGAACCCGAAGCTAATACATTCCTTACATTCCAATAATTGTTATCTGCATAATGTCCCCAAATTTCACACTGAATTTAGCAAGAGCTTTTTAATGCATTTTGTTTAATTCACTGCAGAGCACTCCGAGTCTGGGTTAACTTATTTCTCTTAGAACATTTTGTATAGTTTCATTATTAAAACGTATTGATCGTACTAGATTTTATTTTACATACTTTGTTGTTGTTCGATTTGGTGTTTTATGGTGCAATTATGAATTGTCTGTTTTGGCCATTGAAACTGATGTTTTTTGTCTGCTGTCTACATAATTGCGTCATAACAGGATGGACCTGGATAAATAAAGGCTAAATAAAATAATAAAATAAATAATAAAAATTAAAATAACAAGCTTGGCCAATATAGCAGCCAATATAACATCTTCAGAAATTGTTCATCTTTAGAAACGTCATCTGACTAGCTGAACTTTTCAAACTTTTGCAGAAGTGTGATATTAAAGACGAAATGATATTAAAGACAAACAGTATTGATTTTGTTTTCTTTACTGGCTTTTTTACTGATTCCTTTTTTGTCACTTAGTTTTGATACTTCTTTACTTTTACACTGTTCTGTATTATTGTGTTTTGTCTATTTAGAAATGTACCTCATTATTTCTGAAAACATCACAAATTTTGGGTTTTACTTTTTTGTCCATAGTACATCTGCAGAATTGGGACTGTACACAGGATAACAGACAGAGGGGACGTCAGAGTTCAGTACAGCAACAATATACGCTGGACTTTCCACCCTGGCGCCCTGACAAAGGTACCTTGTAGTGGTTGATTATCTAAATTGGCACCAGATAAAACTTGAATCGAATCATTTGCAATAATTTTTGTAAATATGGTATAAATGACCTTTGGATGACTGAAAGAATGCTTAAAAGAAGTACATGCTGATGTGTAGCTCAGGAGGTTGGTGTATGTTTTCCAGCTCGTTTTTCTGTCTGTTGGGTCAGGATATATCTCATGTTTCCTCCAAGGCCTCTCACCTTAATTTAATTTGAGACTGATGTATGATATACAGACACCCATGAGCAGTAGCTCCACCAGTGTTCAGTGTGTTATAGATACAGTGTTCCTTTAATCTGAATGCTGCGATCAGATTACGTTTACTCAGCGTCTGAGTTAACCAATGTACTTGTATCAAAGCTTGAATACCTAAGGGAGTCCAGTAATGTGTGTAAATACTACCCCTGGTATAAATAAATAAATATGGCGTCACCACACTTGGAGGATGTGCACAAAGCAAATAACCAAATTACAGATATGACATACACCATTTTTTATTTGATATATGAACATTTTGCATATTTCAGGCTTATATTTTTAATTCATTACATTTTAACATCATACATCATTACGTCATTAAATGATCAGCCAGTCTTGAATTTGTTGAGGGTTGTACTAATAAAGAGCAATATTCTGCATTAGGCTCGTTCTTACTGTTTCCAGCTGAAGCCAGATGAAGCTTTGCCATTGATCAGTTTTTTCTTTCTCAGTCAGATTGAGATTCGGACTGTGTCATGCTGGCCATGTCCTTGAGCATTGTCTGAAGTTCTTTCTGCATTATCGTTCAGAAAAAATGAGTTTTATGAGAATTATTACCTAAATGGTTTTCTATTAATGGAATAAAATTGTCCAAAGCATCATTGTACACCTGTGTATTGACTGATGAATTAATGATATGTAACCCTATAGCTATAACCCTATACCTTAACTTTCATGCAGCCATTCACACTCCATAATCACTTCTCTTTTGCCCACTGTAACCTTGTTATCTCCTGTATAGGTGTTAGTGCTGGATTTTGTTTGGCTTTTCTGTATGTAAATTCAAATTTGTTTAGCCAGTTTCCTCAGTTTTTGAGCTCTGGGTTCTGGGTTTCTTGTACAGACTGTCCACATTTGCTTCCCATCCCAACATATTGCTCAGATGGACATCCAGGTATTTCTAGGTCTATACCACCTCAGTGTTTTCACCCTGGGTGGTGACCAGGAGAAACCAAGCTGCCTTGTTTGTGTGTTTTCCCATCTTTTCAGTACTAATAGACCACACAATAATGGGGTCATGGAAGATCTTTTGCAAGGCACACATGAAAAATAGAAATTGGGGGTGACTTGGTGGCTCGGTGGGTAGGACTGTCACCTCACAGCGAGAAGGTTCTGGGTTCAATCCCAATTTATGGGGAGAGAGTCAAAACTAAATAAACAAACAAACAAAGATGTTAAACACGAAGAGCAATGATCAGGATTACTTTGTTGTGAAGCACCGGTACTGCTTATTGTCTGTTTGACACAGTTTTTTAGAAGTTCCTTCTTGAAGGAGTTTTATTATTCTTTCTTTCCATTGTTTAAAATGGCAGTGGCCTGTTTTCTTTTAATTAGGCAATTTAATTATTTGTTTTATAATTAACAAGGACATTAACATTTTTTCTCAATAATAAATGGTTACATCATCATTAAGTTTGATATGGGGAAAATATGACTTGAACTTACATTATGTAATTTGTTTGATCTGAAAATTGAAATGGTTTGGTGTTATATTTGTATTTTTGCGTAGCTGTTACAAAGGAAAACAATCTGTGAGCCTGTAATTGTGGTGAATTCCAAATTTTCCAAAATTATTGCCAGGGGTGGGAGATATTCATATCCACTGTTTGATAAGCACAGGGCTGTGTATACTGTGCAAAGCTAATTACTTGCCAGCTTTAGTGATATTTCAAGTCCCAAATTAGAGCTTTACCTCTATATGCCATGCGTTGTCTGATCAAGCTGTCTTTTCTATCTGTAACTGTGTCTAGGTGAATACATTTGCAGTAGGTGAGTTGGTAAGGGTTCTGGATGACATCGAGACTGTGAAGAGGCTGCAAGCTGGCCATGGAGAGTGGACGGACAGCATGGCACCTGTAGGTTTCTTTATCCAATCCAACATGCACACACCTACTATTTGCTAGTGGTATCACAACCTAGTGGTTTTAGGCTGTTTATGCTGTTTTTTTTCTTTTTATAAGTGTCCTTTGTCTGACATTCCTCTGAAGAGTCCACGCTCCTAAACTGATGCACATGTGCAAAAGACCCGTAAACAGATACGTCTGTTATGCCCATGTTAAAAAGCAAAGGTTATTTGACCACGGCAGCGTCTTTGTTTTGCATTCTTGGTTTCTTTATACTGTGCTTTTTTAGCTTATTATTTTCCTTTATGCTCCAGCCATGCCATGCTGTAGCCACTTTAATTACGTGTAATTTCTTTCGAAATATGCTCAAACAAAGAACTGTGACATTGTGATCTAATCTAATTTTGTATGCAGAGACATATAGCTGCCAAATATTTTCAAGAGTGTTACATGTTGGGGTCCATTTTCCCTTCAGTGCACATTCATGACGAATGTCCAGTTGGAAATGCTTAAAAGTCACATTCATTCCAGTCCGATATATGAAATTGGAAATGTTTAAGATTCAGTGTTTTTTTGCCATTCATACTGCCCCAAAGATCTCACATCTGTGTTATATATGGCAAAATGATGAGATTTGGGCCACTTTTGCTGTGTCTACGATGTGAAAGTAGCCCATGTTACTCCATTTTGCCTATTTTGATGCCAAATAATGTATACTTTTAATGATGAGGCAAATTCAAAACCTTACCTTTAAATTCTCTATGATTTTATTTGACGTTTGTGAGATCATGAGTGACTGAATGTACAGTATTACCAAGTCAAAGGGTTTAGTAAATACACATTCTTTTTTTTTTTTGGTTTTGTATAGAGAATATAGAGAATGTAGAAGTAACACTTTGTGGTTTTATTCTACTTATGGCTCACCTGAACTCACTTGACCAAAATTTCATTGAATTTTCTCTATTTCAAGAGGCCTACATTTTTTATTGGATGATTATTTGCAATACAAACTATACTGCTTGTTATGACAGGGGGTTTTAATCTTAAGGGAGAACATGGCTGCATTCCAGTTATTTAATAAAATGTTGTAGGTCTTTAAACAGCTGTTAGGTGTAGCTCCTACTAGGCTGGAATGTAACTCTAGTTTTAGTTTTAAGCCATTCTTTTATAAAGGCTGTTTGTACTTCATATAAAATGTGTCCTGTACATAATGTCACAGGCTAAACAGGGCTCTATAGTTTACATTCGCTCCTTCTTTTTTAGCGAGTTTTTGAAATGAGAATTTGATCTGATTAGACCACTATTTATTTATTTATTTATTTATTTATTTATTTATTTATCGAGTAGGTCTCAGTAACTCTTGAGTACCCTTGCTGCCTGCTTTCTGTGTGGGGAATTATCTACATAAAAAGCATTCTAATCAGTAATTGGGGTGGATCTCTGGGGCCCAGCAGGGACCAGTGCCTCGTGACCACAAGCATGCCCCCCTCAATTAGGAGTGAGTTAATTAAATCTTCATAATCCTTTATTTTCAAATCAGAAGCTAAATAAACGCTTAACACAGAGTCTTGCTTAAGCCTCAGGCCGTTTTATTGTATTCTGTGTTTTGGCACAGTCATTCAGCTTTGAAATTTAGACATAACAGCAAGTGTTCTCTGAAAGACCTGACTGATTTGATCAAAAAATGTTTTACTTCAGGTTATAATCCTCTCATGTTTCATCTAAATGCCTTCTAGCTAATGTTGTACAGTCCTATAGCCATGCTACATATGTCAATCTTGTTTTGAAAACTGTTGCCACAAACCCTGGGATCTAAACTGATTAGCTGTGTTAATGGTTTTTTCTGAAACAGTTGTTCAGTGAAGTTCAAAAAGACTTTGAATGCTGGACTTGTGTGATTGAACTGAAAACAAAAAAATGGTTCTGAATGCCTTAAGATAATGGTGTTTGACCTCAAGCTGTGCTCTGTGCGTGTCTGTGTGTGTTCTCAGGCCCTGGGCCAGGTTGGCAAGGTTTTGAAGGTCTATGCGGATGGTGATCTACGTGTGGCATTTGGAGGGCAAACATGGACTTTCAATCCCACCTGTCTCTCAGCCCAGGCAGGAGAAGTGGACGCTAATCTGATGACAGAAGAGAATCCCAGTGAATCAGGAAGTAAGAACCCAAAAGAAGCAGCAGAAGGCATCATCTATCCTACCATAATATTTTTTGGTTTTGGTTTGGTTGTGGCTTGCAGACTTTTGTGTCTCATTCTGTGTTCATTACCTGCAAGTTTCAGCGCTCAGTTCTTTCTTCTCTGGACACTTGTGTTGTGTTCATTCTTGATTTTTGCATGATTGCAATATTTGTCATCTAATCTAGAACTGATTTCCCCTCCCCGGATGGATTGAATAACTGTCATTTTTTCTACTCAGGCTTTTCAAACTCCTCATGCATGTGTGTATTTCATGTTGGGCAAACTTACACTTTGTCTTTCTTCCTTCTCATGCAGCATGACACAGGTCTCTAGTAGTTTTTGGGTGAAATGTGTGTTGCTTGAGGCATGAGGACATTTTGACTCATTCATTAAGCTTTGTGTTCCTGTGCTGCCATGGTTCAAGCCATGTAACTTCTTGATTATCTACTTTTTTTTTTTTTTTTACAGCTACTGTCATTTCAGTCCTGGAGAAGTTACTTTCTCAGTCCACGGAGCAGGACAACCCCGGACGCCTGGTCATAGAGGCTGCACATGGCAGTGCCACCAAAGTCCGGGAACTACTTCAGAAACACCCAGATAAGGTAGGTGCAGATGAAAAAAAAAAATGTCATGACACATTATATGACAGTAATATGTGGAACCTCTGTTTTCGTTTACCCTGGCTGTTGTACATTTCATCTACGTATCCAACTCATCCACAAGTAATATGTGTACTGTATAAGAGACCCTCAAATGGAGTACGCAGGCGCATTGTTGCACTCTGTAGTAACAGAGTGTTGTGCTACACAACTACACAAGCCAGGATTACTGACCCAGCTCATGTACTTTATTTATTTTTATTGTTGCAAGTAACGCCAAGCTTTGGTTCTAAAGTTAATGTATGAACGTCTAGAAAACCTATAAGAGAGGTTATTACTGAGTTTGAGTGAGCATCACTCCACACGTTCATCCAGAAAATTTCCAATGTTTTTCCAGTGTTTCCAGTGTTTTTCTGCTTGGTTATTAATTGTGAGTGCTAAATACAAGTGAGTGATTACTCTGTAGCTGTTTGTATTTACTTCTTATAGTTTTTTTAACTAGTTTCCCGTTAGTAAAACTATAGTTATTTTCTATAAATATAATTTTTGTTATAATATTGTTAAAATATTATTATATGTTATTTTTTGTCATAACATATTGAAGCATCCAGAACAGATTGATTGGATTGACGTGATTTCTTCTGGGAACTATGGCTTCAGTAATCGTTTATTTCGGTTGTCGTTTGACACCTTGGAACGGATGAATGGCAAAAAAAGGTTTTATTGTATTAAGAACAATGTTACGTTACTAATAAAACTGGTGTTCATATAATTTGTTTTTGATCCATCAGGTGGACATAAAGAACCAGGGCAAGACGGCCTTGCAGGTGGCTGCTCATCAGGGCCATATGGAAGTAGTAAAGGTTCTGCTCCAGGCCAACAGCAGTATTGAGTCCAAGGATGAGGACGGAGATGCAGCTCTGCATTATACAGCGTTCGGGTAAACAATCAGTCCTTTATCTCTGTGTGCAGGGAACGTTTGTGTGGCTTTTTCAAGCATTGCTTCATCCTTGGTTCAGTAGATGTATACAACTACAGCTAGTCCTCGTTTTACAATGGGGAAACGTTCCCGACAAATCCAGCGTTTAATAGATACCGCATATATCCTTAAACATGCTTAATGCATGAGCATGGCTGTGCTCATCACTTATGCCACATGACTCTATATCACACACTGACGAATTCCCCCGCAGGAAAGAAAGAGTTTCCTCCTGTGTGTTGTTTCCCTGGGGAAAAAAACGTACCTAAAAATTGTATGTACCAACAAAGTTTATGTGTATTATTGGATTCCCGTTGTTAAGTTGAAATATTGTAAATTGTGCCAAGAGGAGTACTTGTATAAGATCTATAGAACTATACAAACAATTGTAATTAGTCAGGGTACCATGGCAAATAGTAATATTTTTTACGGCACACCAAAACGGCGTTCGTGGTATAAAAGACTTCATAATGCATTTAATTATCTATAGTAATCATTTGCAAAATTGCACCACATTACAGTTAAATTTGTAGCATATTCTAACCGACACCAACTTGTCCATTGAACACAACCTGCCCTTCTGTAAATTGTTTTTGTTTGTTTATTTGAAGTCGCTCTCAGCATCAGTAGTCATTTCAGCGACACACAAAAGGTTGCTTCTATATACAAGGTAATATCAAGACTAGTCATTTATGTACAATCAAGTCTATGCCAATTTGGTGTAATCAGTTAATCTAACACTTTGGACTGTTGGAGGAAACTGGAGTACCAAGAGTAACCTCGCACAGATACAGGGAGGACATGCAGACTCCACTCAGAAAGGACACAGGTCACCCCACCCTGGGATTCAGCCCAGGACCCTGGTGCTGCCCACCGAGCCACCGTTCCATCCTGCCTTTTGTAAATGGATCAAGCTTATGGTTGTTGAGAAATGCAACAAAAAAGAATAGTTTTGAATTGTTTTTCACATTGGACCACAATACAATACATTGTTTGAAAGCCAAAGCCTGTCCAAATATTAATGCTTACCATGTGCGTCCCCTCTTATGTCTACTTTCAGCATGGTAATGGGTCTTGTTATTAAACACAAATCATCTCATGCTCGTTTGGTCAACATGACATAGATTGCAGTCTGAATCGAATAGAGCATGTTTTTGATGTGACTAGATAACCAGTACGAATGTGCAGCTATCAAGCAAACATGGCAGACACATATGGTTGGAGTTGGATTCTTTTCTGTTTGCAGTTAAGAGCCAGCAGGTGAAATCGCAGCGGGAACAGAGGCACTAGCTGGCCTGTGGCTTTATTCTCTTGGCAGAGATGGCATGTGGCAGGGAATTTCAACAGCGCAACTGGTCATTACAACATTTGTTTCAGTTTTGTCTGTTTTTTTTTTTTTAAAGTAAACATTCAGATATCTAGAGGTTTTTAAAGCAGATTTTGCTTTCTGTACTGTCTGTTTCTGATGAGAGGTTTTGATGGGTGTGTCAGGTTAAGCTATGTATTGCGCCATGTTTCTGTTAATGCTAAATGTCAACTCTCTGTTTTTCATTTGTGTTTTTGCCCAGGAACCAAGCAGAAATTGCACGCCTGCTCCTTAGCAAGGGGGCCAACGTCAATCTGCTGAACAACTCCATGTGCTCGGCACTCCATATTGCTGTCAACAAGGGCTTCACTGATGTGGTGAGAGTGTTGACGGAGCACTCAGCCGACGTGAATTTACAGGTACACACACACACACACACACGCGCGCACACACACACACACCATGTCTATTATTATGTAGTTATCTTCAAACCTCTGCATTATTCCATGACTAGTTATGTATGTAAATTATCCACCCTATAACCCTTCTGTAGATTGTTTGGATAATATGAGAACAAATTGAGAAATGATCAGCTCAGCTGGAAAAGCTGCCTTTTCACGCCACTCTGCCTGTGCATTATCATTAGTAGCAATTAGCAAATTAGCCCATCCTCTGAGTTCACTCTGGTCTTCTGGAGCACCACAGTAACTCATTTAGACACACTGAGCTCTCTGTTTCAGTCTTTGCATTCCACAGTTTCCACTTGATCTGTGGGAGCTCAGCGGGAGTGGAAAGGCGTCCTGAAGAAGCCTTGGAAAATGCACAAGCGCCCTTCCCAAACGCACGGCAACCTTGGCTGTGTGTCTGAATTGCAAAAGAAGTAAATTATACTCTTGAGATAAACAATCGTTTGCAAGAACGCAGGTGTGGGTGCAGTCATATACATGCAGACTGGGTCAGCAGGGTGATGAATGCTGAATAAAAATGACTGTAGTGTTACAGTTGCACTTCTTGCTGTCATTCATTCAAATATCTGGCCAGTAACTTAGCTGAACATATATGTTTACAGCCTTTTATTCATGTCAGCATTAGATAAGATGCAGAATATAAACTCTGGAATATAATTGTGTGCACATGAATGCACACCCTGCCAACAAAAATCAGCTGGGGTTTCTTTTATAAATAGATTGTGAAATGAAGGAACTATGGCAGGATCATGTTGCCTATAGTAAAGCAGATAAACTTAGTTAGGCAGATGTCCCACAACAAGTTTTTTCATTTTAGACATTCAGTGCAGATGCACATTGGAATTAATAACTGTCCTGTGTGTAGGAAGAGAGTTCCAGAATAGCCAGTGGTGTTCAATATCTGGTATCCAGCAGCTTATAAAGCTGATTTCAACAAAACTCAGGAACATCGGTGCATTCTGGCAGCGTCCCATGGGAAAAGTGCACTCTAGGGCCTTTTAAAGGAATGGTGCAATACAGCAAATTAACCCTTTTTCACTTCGGGTACAGCTGATTCAAACAAGAGGACGAGTGATGTCTAGATAAATTATTTATAATAATCAGCCATATGGTTGCTGAATTGCTTGAACATCATTATTTGGCAATTTAGTCTTCTATTAAAAAATGTAATTACTGACACTTTTGGTAAAGATTGTTAAGAAAGACTATTATAAAAATATAGTTCATTGGCTTAATCTCACCTTAACAATGTTGTGTGCTTCTACTCGCCAACCTTAGAGCAATACGTTTGATGACGTTGGATTATGTGGAGCAAATACAGTGTTCCTGTGCCACTTTGCGTTTTACCTTTCGCAAACTCAAAAAATATGAATGGAAAAAATATATCCATTTTCTCTGTTTTGCCGGTTTTTGCGGAACTTGATCTGCACATGCGTAGTACGTGTCATATAGTTAACGTATACATATACATGTGTTTGATGAACTTTTACATTAAAAAAATCTGAAAAGTTATAAAAATAAATGCTTTTATAATAATAACGAGAAGTAAGACTAAAGCATCGCCCGCCTGAGTCGCTACTTGCCGACATGACAAGTTTTTGTCTGCAGTGTTGTGTTCACTGTTTGTGAAAGTTTAATCATAGACTGAATTCATTCAAGCCCTATGATGCCACCCAAACGTTCTGCAAGTTCTACAGCTAAAATGGTGAATAAATACTTAATGGTGGATAAATACAGCGTTATCACTATAAATAAGGGAACACTGTATATATACACTATATTGCCAAGGTATTATAAGGTATTAACTCACAAAAAAACAAAAATATAAAACCTGTTAATTTGTTTGTAAAGCAAATAATTTGGACACTTTGGACACCATGTAAGTGTGACTTTGAATTTTTTGCTGGCATGTGCCTGTGGTCTTTGCAGTCACTGTGGAGTTTGCTGGTTGGCTCTGTGCCAAGTGCAGTTTCCTGACACAGTCACGGCTCAGCAGTCAGGTGCAGCCTTTAGCTGGGACCTGACTTGGGGCCTCATGTAAATGCATTGCTTGCACACATAACAGCTTTGAAACATTTACAGAGGTGGTACTATTTTTAAGATGAAGAAGGCAGCTGCCTTTCGTGTGCCTTTACATGAAACAAACTTATGACGGCAAACACCAACGGCCGTAGAGTTTACACAGCTAGACAATAGAAAATGGCTACCTTGAACAGAGTAGAATATCAGCCTGCTGTACAACTCTGAGGGTAGTGCTGTGGCTCTGGCCCTAATCATTAGAATGAGCTTAAAGATCCTAGCTCTCCAGCATTCTGTTTTTTCATATTAAAATTGGGCTTTGCTGTATACTTTGCATTGGTAAATTTTAGCTTAAGTTCTTTTGTATGGTGTGCTAAAAATCTGTAGAAGAGCCAAGTTGTACGCTCCTTACCCAAAGAAAGCAAGGTCAGTTATGTATTGCAGAAACGGAATAAACCCACCAATGTTTTATCCTTTTACTTTCATAGTTCCCCGTTTTCCACCATTTTGAATATACGCAGCTTCTGTTATTGACATTCAGCTGCTTTTTTTCACCTGGCAAGTATCAGACTTCCACCGTCTGAGAACACCCATTGAGCAAGATCCCACTTTCACTGTATGCATCTGCAAGCTTTGCCACAGTGGGGCAGCTGTTGGGACAGTGGGGAGATGATCCCCACCTGTCTCCCACATTTGTCAGATTCAGGCAGCTGTATCTGTCTGTTGAATCTAGCCAGAGGCACTGCATACGTTTGGTCTCTGTGGAGATGGCCTAGCTGACTTTGTTCAAGTTACAGTTTGATATTTTCATTGGTTGCCAGCCTACATTCACCACATTTTTAGGTACACCATGCTAGTACTGGGTTGGACCCGTTTTTGCTTTCTGAACTGCCGTATCATGTTAAAGATCACTTAAATCAGCTTTCTTCCCTGTTCTTCCCTGATGCTTGGGTTTAAAGTTCAGCAGGTTGTCCTGACCATGCCTGCATGCATAGATGCATCGAGTTGCTGGCGTGTGATTGACTGATTAGATATTTGATTTAACAAGTTGAACAGGTGTACTTGGTGTATGCTAATGCTCTTTGCTCTCATGAGACACTGGATTCATGATTTAAGAAAAACTCTCACAAAAACACACGTTCTGTGTATCCACTGGTGAATGTATGCTGGCACCACCACCAACCTGCCACATTCCAAACTGGTACTACCCTGTTAAGGCGTACTAAAACATATTCCATATATTTGGAATAAATCTGCAAAACGTCCCTTAACTTGTTGGGACATGTCATGTTATATGCCTGAGGAAAAACAGGCCAAGAGACATACAATTCCAGGTTGAACGTACTGTTTTTGTTTACTTAGATGAACTACAGAAGCCATGGTCGGGACAGGGAACATGGATGGAAGTGGTTAAAAAAAAAAAAAGTAGTATGAACTAATTTCTCTGAGAGTCTTTGTTTGTCAACAAATATTCTTTTCCACCGAGTGTATCAAGATAGTAATATTAACCACAAAAACAATTGTCTGCAAGTATTCGCCTTAAGCTTGGAGACTAATCATGTACATCATGTGCATCAGTCAGTGAGTTTACCTCAGAGTCTGCAAAGTTAGAATGAAAGTGTGCATACCTTACATTACTGAGTGTGGGGCTTCAGATAGACATACAAGTTGTGTGGACATGGTGTTGTATCTTATTTATACAGGTGTACCATCTATATGTGGCAGCACCTGTTTTGCTCTTATGGCTCCTTGGTATATGGCTTTGTTGCCATGGCAAGAGG
>JAUZSV010217181.1:0-12584 GCA_034780495.1 Parotocinclus cesarpintoi
ACACACACACACACACACACACACACACACACACACACACACACACACACACACACACACACACATATATATATTTAATTAATTATTTTTTTGAACAGTAAAATTCACAGACCAGCTAGAATTGTGAGTGTTCCTGAAATGTTAATGGAATTCTAAGTATAAAACATACCGAGTCATATTTATGACTGCACAAAGTTCTATGCATGGACTTAAATGGGTGCATAAAATAAATGAAAATATTTGAGAAAGAGCATTTTGATTGTATCACTTCATTTATTTTAGGCATATTGTAACAAAAATCAACATTTGACCTTACTAATAAAGTAAGTAGCATAAGGTCCATCGACTTTCACTTTCACCATTTTGGAAAAGAATCAAAAGTCACTGAATAACATTTGCAGACAGCTAATGTAGCTAAACGAATAATACACATGTAAAACCATGCATTTTAAATCTGTTAGAGTCTTAGCATATAGCTTACAGCATCCATACGGCAGTTACATTTCTATTTTACTCCACTGGAGTAGATTTATGAAGATCAGAGCACATTTATACCCACATTAAGGCTTCATTTTACATTTGAAAATTCAAATAAACAGCCTTATATACACTGCTCACCAGCATAGTAAGGGCATATTTCAAAATGAAATATAAGAATAAAACTTTTTGTGAGCAGTATATTTCAAGTACACAGTTCTTATACAATAAGAAGTTTATACCCAATATGGACTTTCCGTATTTTAAAATATAAAACCTCATTAGAAGTATGTCATATTTCATCTTGCAAGCCAAGAAGAGAATCTCTAAAAATTCATATAAAAATATTCATATGAAAATATATTCCAGCAAATAAGAAATCAGAAATCATGCCACTATTACGTCGTAACTTTCTTTCCTATGGAAAAAATGTCCATGAGACATTCCTTATGGTCCCACGACTCACTGTAGGCTGAAGTCTTTTTCTTTGCTGTTGATCTGGAAAGCTGAGGAACCACACTTCTGCTCATCTCTTTAGAAGACTGCATGATGAAGTGGCATAGTGGTCTTCCCCAGGATTGTGAGCATTCATGACACAGAGACAGGAAGTTGATGGCCTCCTCACACACCTGCTGTTGCCTTCAGTGGGTGTAGTGAAGTAGCCATGGTGAAAAGTTTGACTGATTCTCCTGCTCCGCCTGGTCATTTACGGTCATCTCCAGGATTGTGGCTTCTGCCTCTCTGGAATCAGCCTGTATAGGCTTTTGATACTCTTGACCTTGAAGAACCCCTGAAGGTTCTTGATCTCTCAGTGCTGTTGTTGAGGTATTTCTTATGCATTTTTAACCTGTTGGATGTCTCATCTAGAAAGGATACATAAATATTTGTTTAATAACACTGATCAATGATATAACCATTAGTGCAAAATGTTAATATTATGTGACATGGTAATATGCAAGCCAACGTTTAGTATATTTACCTTATTTGTAAGTGGAAGTTGACCACTGAAGTAAATCACTGACGCAATGATTGCAGGAGCCATGGCTGTGTATCTCCTGTTGTCTCTCTCTTAAGACAAGAGCAGCTCTGAAGTCCCTCTGACTGCCTCCTGTATTTATACCCCCCAATTTCCATATGAATGTGTGAGTCCTGTGTTCGGTTGAGGTTCTCACAGTCTCAGCCACTGGGTGATCTTAGGCTGTACTAAAGAACAGAGGATCCGCCACATGCTCAGTGAAGAGTGTATTACTGAGGAAACAATGTGCCCATTTCTATGGCAGATGGACAGCTGGGTTTATGTGGAAGAGAGTGTGGGAAAGTGGGAATTTTACCATTACATAGCCTGATTGTTAGTCTCTCATATTCCCCCTCTGTAAGATTTTACAATAGATGTGTATCCACACTTTTTAGCAAATGTTTAGGTTCTGTGCTCCATTCATGAAATACAGTTTAAAGTGTGTCTGAAAGTACATTTGTCTGAAAGTGTGTATTTTGCTTAAAATATTCCTCAGCTTGCTGAAGACTAAATTTACTGAAGAAGATTAAAACCTAAATATATGCTTAAAGTAATTAATTATGACTTTCCAGCATGAGTCATAGTGCATGTCTAAAACAAAAGTGAGCCTACAATTAAAGACAGGTGTGTGTGATAGCAAAAGACTTTGAAATAAGTGTAATTCATTAAGTGTATTCTTTAGAAATCAGTAGGGACCCTAAGAAGCGCACACCTGCTTGTAGGTATAGTAAAGCCTTTGCAAATAGGGGGTACAATCAGTATTATGTGGATGTGAAGAAAACAAGCTTTGCTTGAAAAAATGGGATGTATAAAATAAAATATCAACCACCAATTAAATCTTTTAAGAAGTAAATACACTGCTCACAAACATTAAGGGATATTTTATTATTGGATATTTCATTGTACAACACCCCCAGCCCTTTTCCATCCCCAATTTTTTAAGCTGTATATATCACTGCTTCCAAATTTCAACTTGACCCAAGCAAGCTCCACCAGGATTTAAACTGATGCAACCCTCTCTATTTATCTGGACTTGAGACCAACACTAGGAGCACCCTGAGCACCTGTGCTTCTCTGTAAATGCACCACCTGCCCTTTGTTTTACAAGCTCCCCGCAAGATCGAGGCATTCTGACACTGATGTTTTCTCTTACATTAATGCAATAAGGTAATGGCTTCATTACTAAGGCTACTAGGGCTAAATCTAAGAATTTCTAAATCTTGGGCTCTGTATTAAAATGAGAATTTCAAAATCTTGGGCTCTGTATTAAAATGAGAATTTCAAAATCTTGGGACCTATATTAGAGAGTTATCAACTGTTCTCAGAATGAAATTTCAACTAAAGGTTACAGATGTATCATAAAGCAACCACAGCCCAAAAAGTCCAATCAGATTTTGTGTCTTTCAATTTGCAGTATGGATGCTTGGTCTAAAAGTGAGAGTGAAAATGAAATACAATATGCCATTAACTTAGTCTTCTGTTTTAAAACCAACTTTTTGTTTTTATAATTTGGCATAGTATAGTCAACCCTCCATATCTATGGATAACGAAAAAGACTTGGAAATGTTCATGGGAAAAAAATAAATATGTAAAATAACGTATAAAATATGCTGCATTCCAAGCGCTACGCTAAAAGATGTCAAGGCATACCCATTCCTCTGTAAACACACCTCAAGGTGTGCAATAATACAGGGTTGTTGTTGCATTTTTTATTTTAAAATTCTCCACATATTTGCTATTGAATAGAGAGTAGAGTGATAGCCAGTCCAGTCCACTGCCTTGGTAATGTGTGCATTGTGTGGTTTTGCATTATCTTTTTTTATTATTAAAACATGCATCCCTGGAATGTCTTAAATGCAGCATGTTACTAAAATCTCAGTGTACTTTTCTGCATTCATGCTGCCATCACAGAATTGTAAATTGCCATTGCCAACTTCACTGACACAGCTCCATTCCATGACAGACCCTGGCTTTTGAACTAGTTATGAATAACAGTCTGAATGGTTTTTTAGTCTTTGGTCCAGAGTACACGGCATCCATTTTTTTCAACCACAACACACATTTTCATTATGATGGTCCATCCTAGATGCCTGCAAACCCAGAGAAGTCAATGGTGCTTCAGAACATTTTTAACATAAAGCTTCATTTTTTCAAAGTAAACTTTTACAGTTTATTTGTGAATGTAAGTCCATGTTGCTGTACTTGATAAAGGTGTGCCAAAGTAATAATTGCCCATGTGTTTATACCAGCAGGTGATGAATGACAGTTTTTGATACAGTGCTGTCTGTTGTAAATGAAATACTTATTTTAAGTTAGCATTTGCCAAACTGTCTTAATTTTCTGATTCATATGCAGGTTATTCTGTATATAATTACTATGGCTAACTTGATCAACCACAAGTTTTGGCATTTTTAAAGTTTGCCCTAGCACCACTCTCCCCATACGAATCATAAAACATAAATAATTCTTACAAATAATGACTCACTCACACAATCCCTCACTTTCTTATCTGCTTGATTCTGGACAGGGCCGCACAGAGAGCCGGTGCCTAACTAGTGGCACAGGGCACAAGGCAAGAACAACCCTAGACAGGGCATCTCCAGGGTACTGCACATATATTCACACTCATACACACAATGGGGGTACAATTAACAGTCTTTGGACTGTGGGAGGAGACCCGTGTACCCGCAGGAGACCCTTGAGGACACAAGGAGGACATGCAGACTCCACAGAAAGGACCCAGACCACTCCACCTCAGGACAACACAGGACCCTTAACCCAGGGAAGACCGGCTGTATGCAAGAATTGTGACTATGAGATGATTTGAAGAAAATGCTGAATTAAAGGAGACCATTCAAGGAAAGCATGTTGATTGTATCGTAACAGTTTATTTTTAGGATTCTTTTGGCATCAGTGTTGTCACAAATAATATAAGACATTTCATAACCTCCAGTGTAGGCAAACATCTTCTCTTCAACCTGAAGAATTTTAAAATTACAATTACTCACTGAAGAGTACACTCAGCTACTGTAGCCAAATCAATAACATACACAAAAATGCATAAATATTTCGAATCCACAGGGTTCAAAAGTAGTTGATTATTATACATAATGTTGTCTCATTTAAGAGGGAAGAGTGTCTTAAAAATAAAACAAACTATAAGTAGTTCAGATTACACATTAAGATGTGAAAACATTAATGGTCTTACAAAAAGACAAGATTTTCTTACACAGTAAGAGAGATACAATAATAAAGCCAGTGCTGTCTTGACTGTAAGTAAATTGTAATATTCTGCAAATGCAGAGAATTTATACCCAGTACGAGCTTTCTACAACATTTTGGAAAAATACACATATTTATCTTGCATAGTAAGAATGGCTATTTTGTTCTAAAGTTTTTCAAAACTCATTAATAATCTTCATAAGCTTTAAGTTTCGCACATACAAAACCGGACAAAAATATCCTACGAAGTTAGGAAACCACCATTCATGCCAATGTGACTCATAACTTTGTTTCCTAATGGTAACGTCCATATCACTCTACCAGGGTCTCCAGAGCTCACTGGAGGCTGGTTTCTTTTCTTTGCTGCTGATGTGGAAATCTGGAGAGATAAGTGGCGGTACCACCATGCTGCTTTTCTTCTTAGATGGTCTCATGGTGAGAAAGTGGCTCAGAAGTCTTTTCTGGGACTGGGAGTTTACATGATACTGAGACAGGAAGTTGATGGCTTCTTGCACACACCTGCTATAGCCTTCATTTGCTGTACAGGCGAAGTTAGAGTCAAGGTGTGACTGACACTGCTGCTGTTTGAGGTAATTTACTGTCATCTCCAAGATGTCGGCTTTCTCCTGTCTGGAGTCAGGCTGCTGCTTTAGGAACTCTTGACCCAGAAGAGACTTGAGCTTCTCAATGTTGCTGTTAATGCGTTCCCTACGCATTTTCTCCACTAGAGGCTTTCTAAGCTGGAGAGAGAACACAAAGATTTGGTTAATAAAACTGATCATCTGCAAATACAATGAGTACAATATGTGAATTTAAAGTAAAATAACATTTTTCTGTCAAAGTTTAGTATATTTACCTTATTTGTAAGTGGAAGTTGATCAGTAGGGTGAATCAATGATGCAGTGATTGTAGGAGCCATAGCTGTGTATCTCCTGTTAGCTCTCTCCGAAGACAAGAGTTGATCTGAAGTGCCTCTGACTGCCTCCTGTATTTATACTCCCCCATCTCCATATGAATGTGTGAGTCCTGGATTTGGTGGAGGTTCTCACGGCCTGCAAACAAGGGGGAGCTTGAACAACACTGAGGAACAGAGGCCTGGCCACATGCTCAATGAAGAGTGCATTAATCAGGAAACAATGAGCCTATGCCTGAGCAGCAGGTGGAGGGTTTCTATAAGAGTTTGAGTGCCCTTTGAATGTGGGAAAGTACTGACCTTCTAGAGTGCATGATTGTCACAATAATTATGTCTTATATATTATCCATATTATACCATTTTCATATACTGAGATAATCATTCTAATGAAAATGTATTTTGTAAGTTGCTTCTGTCCTAGCATGTATCGTATCACCCAATTTGAACATGATGCTTCAAAACAGGGCTATGAGTACATGAACTGTGAATGAGTTCTGATTTTAATTTGGTTAAAGTTGCACACTTCTTCTATTATCATTAAGCTCACATAATGCTAGTTGTTTAGGAAGCCAGTAGACTTCACACAAACACACAGCTGCCTGGCCTGTTGTCTAGCACTCGTTCACACACTCCCGCTACAGTAGCTCAAACGTGGGAGTGGCGGTGCTACAAGGCTTCCCACACTTCTGAATTAACAACATTGAGCATGAACACAAAGGGAGTGTGGCCCATTAGACAAAGCCTGAGGGCATCCCTCCTCATGATCGAACTCCAAGCCAACCATCTGGAGGTCTGGCTCTGGATCATTCAGTTACCACCCTGAGACTATACAAACTGATCTCTGTCTAAAGGACTCAGCTATCAAGTAACAGCTAACAATTAGCCTGGGATAAGGACAACTGAACTAGTTATGCTGTATTTTATCACTTGTTTTCACAAATTTAGAATCACTACTGAAATGATCATTAAGACAAGTAGAATGTCACTATAAAACTCAATCAACAAGACTTCTTCCAGTAATTTGGTGACCAATTGTTTTGCGTATTATAATACTTTGTTAGGGTGTTTTTAAATAAAATCACATAATATGTCAAACATAGTAAATAATATGTTCATTTTCACTGACTACAATATAAACAGATATTGACTTTGCTATCTCATGAAAATACAACTATCACAATACAAAATTCACTTTTGCATGATTGACACAGGGAGTGGAATGTGCCTCCTCCCACCAGCATATTAGCTGTCTTCAATAGTGCTCACAAATTTTGCAACAATTCATTCTCTGACTTTCTTTTCTTTTCACTGCAGCTCTCTGATTGGTTAAAAAGTGTGAGAATGTGCATCTCATTAAACACACATAGTTTGTGTATATATTCTGGCTTGATGTCACATACATCCTCTGACCCTACCATACCAGCAACCTTTGCACTCGGACCAGAAATCCTTGATCATGAAAGATCTACAGAAAAGGTAGGTTGGGAATTCTATAACAGTGTTGTACCATTTCATCTTATTTTCCCTTGCAGTTGTGATGTAGCATGGCACTTATATTAATGTGTTCTGTTTTTTTAGATGCAAGCTCATAATTTTGGAGAGGAAATGCACTGATGGTGTGGAGCACCTCAGGACCGTACTAGAGAACCAACTCCATAACGGTATCTCTCACACAAACCTCTGGGAGAAGACGGTTTCATTCTTCACTCCGAAGAAGACCCCAATATTCCATGACGGTTATTCTATATACTCCCGAGAGACCCTGCGGATTTTTGCTGCTCCAGCTGAAGATGTGATGCCTCTTTGTTTGCAGCAGTGATGGTTTGATGATTTAAATAATGGCCTACATGGATTGTTTTTTTTTCAAACAAATACCATGATATATTTGGAGTTTTTTACTCTGAAGTGGCAAATGTAAAGTCTTTTGTAAAGACAAATGAAATGTTATGGATATAGCTCTGAAGAGTTTTTATTTTGTCCGTAAATTGACTGAGGCCATAGTTAATAAGCAACAGAAAGCTTTAGGATTCTATGCATAAACAATTACTGTTATATATGCATGTGACTGCTGAGCAAAATATCTGTATAAAAGCCATATTCCATGGAATAAAGGGATAATTAGTATGCATTTCATGCAAAACCTAAGTTATAAATCTGTGTGTGAGAATTTTATATTATTCAGCTTGAGAAGTGTTTGCATGACTGTATTACATTTGAATGATTGAAATAAATCCTCACAACCTGTTTATAAGAATTTGTCTGCCCACTGTTTTTATTCATATTCATATTTTTTTGCAAGTTTAGGCACATTTTAAAATTAAACATATCTGATTTAACTTACAGCTAGTGGTAAAGACACAACAGTGCACATTTAAACCTGATTCTTTTTGGTTAAAATTTGTGGGGGAGCCGTCATCATATCTATGAAAAACACAAAGGGTAGGTGTAAATGTGTGCTGGACAGGATGGCAGTCCATTGCGAGTCACTGGGGGATGATTTTCTCACCATTCTCTCCTCCCTCAGACACAGCCACTTGTATCTGCATGTGATGCCTGACCCAGTTAGAAATAACTGAATGGAATTTATTTCACATCCATGAGGTGCTGGGCTAGCAGATTAGACTGGTACACCACTGAATGCAAAGCAAAACATCCTATTTTAGACCTGCTTATCCTGGTCAAGGTTTTTTACATTTTTGGTGTATAGTCTATACCCTAATTCTTTGGACGTTGGGAGAGGTGGACCCTCGACAGAGCACCGGTCCATCACACACTACCTGACCTTTACATTGCAAGCCCAACCCAAGACTCAAACCCAAAGATGGCTCGTTTGTGTTCTTTCCAGCTTGAAGAGTGTGCATTGAGTTTTATAGCTAGAATTATCAGATTCAAACAGTTAGGGTTTAGAATAACAATAAAATTAATAATACAAAATAATGCATAATAATATCAACAATAAATAATAAAATAAATAATAAAAATAAAACAATAAAAATAAAATAATTTTAAAAAATCCCAGATTTGACCTTTGCCAAAATTTCAGGACGTTTTGATGTTCAAAGCACTAACCTGTACTGCCCTCTAGAGGTCACATATTGATCAAGAAACGTTAGAAAAATACAAGATCGGATGTCAGGGTTCATGCAGCGTTAAGTGGTGGATGGTCTGGTGGTATTGCAAGCCAGCATCAGTGGTCAAAGGACTTACTTGAGGGATTCTTTTTTGTTGTTGTTTGTTTGTTTGTTTTCAAAATGAACATACAGAGCCATTACAAAGTCAACTCAATCACACAAAACATTTGGGCTAGATATATTGGCCTGACAGAAATAACAGTACATTCATGTGATCCTTATTTTCTCTCCACATCATCGGGATTTCATATGGTATTGACTTCCAAGTACTTTTGGTCCAAATTCTTAGTGGACTGCATATTTGCACAAGAAATGTGAGGAGCCAAGGGTTTGTCATGGTCACATAATTTACCTTTTAATTGGAGATCATATGATCTCTTAATACATACAATTGCTATCCTTACCTTATTTTAAAAATATGTATGGATGTCGATTACTCCATACGATAAAAGGTCGCTGAAGCATTAGCCAGCCAAGCATTCGGAATTATCATGGGCCATTATGGGAAATGTAGTGCCTGTAATGATTTTGTATGGAGTATGTTGTAGTTCTATTCAGTAATCCAGGATAAAACTGACTTTTTACCACTGTGATTTGAGTCGAACAATGCAACATTTTACATACGTGCCCCACTAAAGTGGGTTTGATGATGCCCCTGTCCCCCTCTGTGCCATAATTTAATGCCAGGGACCATCGTATCTGCCATAGCAGCATATCTTGCTGGTTCTCACAGCAGCATCCAATGCTTGTGGCCTCACACCAATGAACAAAACACAACATGCTGCTCAATTATAGATAGTCAATGTATCTGATCATATGCATTGCTTGACATATAGCTTTCGTGATTCTAATTTTAAAGCTACATCATTTTGCAAGATATGTGAAAACATCCCAAAATTTGAACAAATCTGACCTAGATTCATTAATTCATTAATTCTCTTATCCACTTTTTCTAGTTAGGGTCACGGTAGAGCCAGTGCCTAGCCAGCGGCACAGGGTGCAAGACAATCCATCGTGCATGCACTTGGACACTTATTCACACATTTAAACACTTAAGGGCACATTACAAACACAAATGAACCTAACACACGTCCATTGAATGTGGGAGGACACATGGGTACCCGGAGAAAACCCACGCAAGCACGGGGAATACATACAGACTCCACACAGGGGGAGCTGAGAGGCGCCTTTGACCTAGATTCTTTCCTGAAATTGAGTACTATAAAACACGCTTTTACACCCGTTTTGAGAAATCCCACCCCCTGAACTGACTAAGATTGAAGTCTCGCGAGAATTTTCTACGAGAGCTCCTTTTTTTCAACATGGCAGGCAGTAAGTTGGTTCTGGAAGGTAGGATAAGTGTTATAACCTTTCTTTTATGATTTGCCGTAGTAATTATCCCCTTGCTCGCTAAATTCGGCTCACATATTGACTGGATATTTGATTATCTTACCGATTTAAACGGGAAAATAGTCATAGGTGTTTATATAACAGTTCTGAACGGCTTCCTGCTAATCACATATAAGGGACCTCTGTACAAGGTAAGGCTGATTGCTCATCAATTTCTTTTTTCCACACAGTCTGTCCATAATCTCGTGTAAAATGAACAATATATAGATTTATTTAGCTTCATGTGCTTTTTTTCTAAAGGCAGTTTATTGATCTAATGAACGTTTCACCACGGCGAGCCAGATAAGTCTCGTGTTCGACTGGCAGTGTGTTAAATTAATCCACTTTAATGGGATTTGTTAGATGAGACCTGAACAAGAGAGGCTACTGTCGGTAAGTTACAGGGCTGAGTGAAATGGATAATGTATCATTCATGTCGTGACATCTAAAGTTTATCTTAAGGTTTGTAAAACCTTAGGTAAACTGCTAGGAAAAATGGTGCTACCACATTCTAAAATTTGAGAAGTTAAATTATTTGGCTGATTACTTTATGAACTGAGCTGTTATATATGTGGGAAGGGCAGCTATTATAATGGAGTAAGAATACATTTATAATAGAAACAATGCTCTTTGCTAAGGCAATTGCCAAATTAAAAAAATATGGTATCATGCCCATCAAAAAACAACAAAGCTTACGATTAATATTGCATTTGCATCAATTTGTATATTGCTAAACACAAAGGAACAGTTTCAAAAAGTAGTTTTAGAACCTAAATGTAGTTTTAGAACTTTTATTGTGAGTGGATTTGCTCATTAATTTTGATGCACTGCATACACAAACTAGTAGGTATAGATTAATGACCTGTTTGTTCTGTTTTTTCAGAAAGCATATATTTGCATATACATCTGCCATCAAATATGATTATTTTCTTATTATTAATGTACTTAAACAATATATTAAATTGCCAGATACATTGTTACGTTATGACACAACGCTTTATTAAACGCATGCGGCATTAGTGTGAGCAGATTGAATGCTGAGCAAAGTTTGGCTGTTGCTATGCTTAAGCCCCAAGATGATTGTCTTACCCAGATGAAGTGAACTACATGTGCTGGATCTTCACTTCGCAGTGCGAGAACCACATGTAACTTGCAGGACAGTTGTAGATTAATCTCTGTTTCTGGTGGAAGATGACACTAACAAAGTCGCTTCCCTCCTCCACCACAGAACATCTTCTCACCATATCTGTTGCTCTGCCTATGAGCCACATACTGGACGTACACCTACATCTTTGTAAATCCATTACATCATTATGTAAACACGTCAGAATATAGCTATATGGATGTTTTATATCGTTTAAAAAAATATACCGGTATTATTGTGAACGATACTATATGGCACACCCCTTATAATGATATTCACAAACATCACATTAAGCAGTCCAAATCTGAATTTACTTTAGTAGTTTAGGGTGGCTCAGTTGGTAGCATCACTGCCTCACAGCAAGAAGTTCCTGGGTTCAATCCCAGAGTGGAGCAGCCTGGGTCCTTTCTGTGTGGAGTCTGCATGTCCTCCCCATGTCTTTGGGTTCATGGGTTTACTCTGGGTACTTTGTTTTCCTCCCACAGTCCAAAGACATGCGTGTTAGGTTAATTGATTTCTTTGAATTCTGTGTCTGTCTGTGTCTGACTAGTCCTGATGTAACCTTGTGTGTAGATATAACCTTATAAATGGCCACTAATGCCAATAGCAACTTTAAGCGAACCAAATAAACAATAAACTTTAGTAGTTTAGTGGTGCAGATCCTCTGCTCTGGATTCTACTAAATATGAATTTGCTTTGCTTTTTCTCTGTTAGGTTGCTGTGCGAGCTTGCTTTCTAGGATTTGCCTTTGGATGTGGCTTGATCATTAGTTTTGCAGATACAACATGGACACACTTTGGCTGGTAATGTTACATGACCTCTCCAGATTTCAGAATGAATAATGCTAAATGCTAAAAAAATTGTATTTACAGTAGTAATATATGGATCTGGCATTATTCATCATGTGTTGTGATGATGATGTTGCAAGGCCAAAGTTAATGTTTATCCATTTCAGTAACTCGCAATGTTACCCGGACCACATCAGAGGGCAATAACGCCCCCTCCCCTTCTCTGGTTGTGTGAATATACCACCCCACCAAAATGTACCTGCAACAGTGACTCTGAAAATTGGACTAAATAAAGCTAATATTTATTGTCTTCATTATTTTATTTGTTCTATTATTTATTATATGTATTGGATTATATTATGTATGAGGTTATTGTATATTTTACTGTGCTCTTCATAATATTGTATTCTCTTTTATATATTGTAGTGTATATATTATTGTGTTTTATGTTTTATTTAAATATGTTAGCTCTCCTAATTTTCATTATGCATCTTTTATGCATTTA
>JAUZSV010217382.1:0-38074 GCA_034780495.1 Parotocinclus cesarpintoi
TTTGAAGCAACATATTTTTCCTTTAAAATGTTACATTTACTCAGATTAAACTTTTGATCTGTCATCTATGTTCTATTGCCATTCAGTGAATTGCATTCAGTTTTTATTCACAATTTGTTTAGTGTCCCAACTTTTTTGGAATCCGCTTTGTATATATATTTGTATATATATATATGTGTTAAACTACTGTGACTACATGGTCTATGGATCATAATATAAGGAATGTGCCCAGTTTTGCACATACTTTTTCTTAGGTGTATGCATTAAAATATGCATAAATATGCAACCTTTAAGTTGTTTTTGTGCAGCAAATGTACAGCATCTATCATCAGCCCCATGGGTTTTGCAAAACACTATATCTCCATATAGATACAACACGTTCGGACATTTCAGGTGAACAGCTTGACATCTAACGTATGAATGTGTAACCCAATAGAAACATATCCATGGACACACTGCAACACTGCATTATTAATAACCACAGTGTACATGCCTTTCATTGTCTTCCCAGCACCGAGTGTAGTTTTACTTTCCGTTCGTTTCTGTTATTGTTAAAGTAACTTCCTACACTTCACATTTACTATATCTTTGGTACATTAGATTGTAACTGGGTTTTACGTCTGTTGTGTTTCGTTCATATAGTTATGATGTTCATATCACATAGTTATATTCATACACTCCATCTGAATCAGAGGTTTACAGCTATGTTCCCCTCTACATTGTGTTATACCCTGTACGAAAAGCAATTTAGAAAGATAACGGTGTTACGTACCACCCACTAAGACTTTCATTCGCTTCTTTGCCCTTACACGACGACAGGTTAGCCAAAAATTGACATGCATTGGTTTAGATTATACAACTCATAACTTAAAAGTATACAATTCTTATACAATTCATAATGAAAGATACACGTACACTGTGACCAATAGGCTGTGCAAACATTAAACCACAACACATTCGCGGCAATCCGGACACATTTTAGAAGTAAAAATAAAGCTTAATCTCACTAGTTCCTCTTTATCCGCGCACATGCTGTTCTCCAATGTTACTGGTTTTACTGCTCATACATACATTACGGCTAGTTTGGTAAAAAAAAAATACATAAAATGTTTTTTTTTATTATTATAAATGAACTGAATTAATACTAACGCTCCGTGCCTTTAAGCCACAGCCATCTGTAAAGTGAAATGCAGAAACGAATGAATTGCAATAAACTGTTTTGCAATAAACTGGTTTGATCTGTAAATTCAGAAATTTAAAATTGAACATATTGCTGTAAAAGAAACGTTATTTACATAAAATAAACTATTAGCAGAGCTAACTATTACTACTAATAGTAATCGTTAATATTGTCTTAGCAGTTAGCTAGTGATAATACATTAGTAATAATATAATACGGATTAGATAAACTAAATGAAAAAAAAAAAACGATTTGAACAGAGATGGCATTAATACTTACCCCTTCCCCTTCTTTCCTCCTTTCTTTGACCTTTTCTTCATCATAATTATTAATAATATCGAATTGCACGAATAATAACCGTGTGTACTAATTCCGCTTCACAGTTCCGCAGCCATGTTGTTTACTGTTGCCAAGGAGACGAAGATCCGTAGAACTTATTTTCCTACCTTTCCTAATTTGCATATGATATTTTATAATCTCAAGCTATCTGTTTAGTCCTCGTGTCTTATTAAGTTGAGCTAGTTTAGAAACATAGATTATACAGTATTATACAGTACTATATCCGCTACAGGGGGTCTAAGGATCTAATGCACAACAAGAGATTAGAATCTTCATAGTCTAAGTGAACCACTAGTTAAAGATAAATAATTAAATAATTTAAAAAGGCTGATAATAAAATATGGCTGTGTTTGTGGTGTGGTGGACCAAAACCTACGGTCATAAGGTAAATGCAATCAATCTTTATAAGTGGGTTCTAGACTAGGAGAGGTCTGTAAGAATGTATCTTCATCCTTTGATACTTACCTCAATATCTAGATCTCAATAAACTTACAAATTTCAGTATTTAGCACATTTTGTAAGATGGTTTACAAAAATGTGAAAGTGAGAGCCCAGTAAGATCACAGCAGTCAAGTTTATCCTGAACTGCCGAACAGAACTACAGGACAGGCTACGCAAATTCACTATCAGAACTACATTTCCCATAATGCCCTATCATCTTTCCAAAAGCTTCAGCAGCTATTTCAGTCAGAGGGCAATTCTTTTTGTTTTTCGAAATCAGTGCCAAAATTACATATTAGACTAAAAAGGTGTAGGATTCAATAAACTAGTAAAGGTACCAGTTACGGTGCCATTAACTAAAATAATGCAATTAATATACAATTACAATTGATATTTAATTTGCTCTTCTTATCCATGGAAGAGTAACACCCACTTTAGTGTTACTTAAATCATTTAATCTATTTAGTGTTTAGGAGGCTTATTTGTTTGTTGGTTTAACTTAACTTCCACTGTTTTTCTGCCAAATTCTGAGACCACTGATACGAGTTCCTCTGGATTTGACCAAGCCATTTGAAGTGTTTTAAATTGCATGCATTAAGATTTGTGTAACTATAGACAATTTAAATGTTTCCTTAAAATAAACACTGAGTTTCATTAAAGAATTCAACTGTCCAGCTTGCACTAGAATAGAAGCAGGGTCACACATGACCTCCTAATAAGAACACACCTGGAGAACTGGTCAGAATTAGGGTGATATAACAGTGCCCGGCAGGGTTGCTGTTGCAGCACATAATAAAGGTGAAATAGGCTGCATTCCAAACCAAACAATACTTTACTTAATCCTATGCCAAATTACACATTGGTCTGATAAAACAGCAGTCTTGCAAAGAATATTGTCCGAATTTCAAATCATGATTTGTTAAATATAGACTTGTAAAACTTAACAGGCCAATATCTATTGACTGATTTGACCAGTTTTAGTTTCTCCTTTTTTAGGTTCTTATTATTGCCCATTGTTTGCATTAAAACCCAGATAAGGCAACATAGTTTGCAGAGACATTTTTGAAAGTTTTATTATCAGCCAATCATGTGGGAGCATTGCACATGCATAAAATCATACAGTTATGAGCCAGCAGCTTCTGCTAAATGTTCAGTCAAAGATCTGAACGAGGGGGAGAAATGTGATATCAATTCATTTCACCGTAGCGTGATTGCTGGTGTGCAATAACAAAATAATCAAACTGAAATTACTTGTTAATGAGAGAGGTCAACAGAGAACAGAGAGGTACAAAATGGAAGAATGGCTACAGTATCTCAGATAACCACTCTATATAATTGCAGTGAGCACAAAAGCATATCAGAAATGCAAAACACATCTAAACTTCTAAACATCAGATTGGTTACAAGAGCAGAGAATCACATCAGGCTCTATTTCTGTCAAGCATGAGCAGAGGGATAAGGCTGCTGTGGGCACAGGCTCAACAAAACTGGAAAGTTTGAAAGCTGGAAAAAGGTAGCCTAGTCTGAGGAATATTAATTTCTGCATTTGGTGCTAAAAGCATAAATTCTTGGATCCTTATCCTGGGTCAACAGTCCATCTGAGTCAAGTGGTATAGTGAGGTTGGGAATGTTTAATTGTCACACTTTGTTTACACCAAACAATAATTGCTTGAATGTCACAGCCTGTTTGGTTAATGTTGCTGATCATGTGCATCCCTTCTTAACCACAATTTTAATGGCTACTTTCAGCATGCACCATGTCACAAAGTCTTCTCAATTTGTTTCATGAACATGATAATCAGTTCCATTGTTCTTCAGTGACCTTCCCAGGCACTTCTACAAAGTACAGTGATACCTCGGCTCTTGACCACCTTGGGACTCGTCAAATCCAGTTCTCAATGCATTTTGACAAAAAGAATTTGCCTCAACTCTCACCATTTGCTTTGTACTCCACATGATGGTTTGCTCTTGTATATGACAATGGTGAGTCAGGTGATTCAGATTCACAATACCTATTACTTAGTGAAGAGCCTCGCTCTTTTTCTCGCGTTTTTCTTTATTTTTACATCTACAGTAGTGTATTATTAGTGCATATTCGCCTCCTTGGTTCCAAAAATGGTTAGTATTGATAGCCAACCAAAAGGAAAATGTTAACGGAATCCTCCAGAACACAAGCAGGAGTTAGCACTAGCAGCCATGCTAGCAAGTTCAACAAAAGAATTGATTTGCTTCTACTTTTTACTTTTAATCCATTACTAACTAGTTATTCAATTAATGTGTTTTAAAATAATTTATTATAAAATAATACTATTACTGATTCAACTCCTTTGTTCATGATACTTTTAACTTATTATGGGTTTGTGTAGTGTTCCTAATAAATTGTTTGGTCTGTGTAGGTTCCAGGTGACAAATGCAGTCCATGAGCTGATCTGCAGCCTGAATGGATAATGTATGTAATTGTGCACATTTCTATGTGTGAGGATTTATATTCTAGGTATATATATTGTAGGTATTATAACAACTGACAAATATTGTATTACAACAGAATTATTACTTTGATGCTGTGAAATTGTCTCTGACACTGGTGTGAGCATACAAAATGCCATTTTTGCAATACTTATACTTACAGCAAGTAGGTGTTCAAAGAATAATAATGTAAAAACAAACAGAGATGAGGAACAATAAACAAACAGGCAAGCTGAATCTCACATCGATGACCTGAGGGAAACTCTGCGAATGACAGAATGGGCCAAACTGGAGCTGTAAGAAAGATTACATAAACTGCGGACTAGCCACAGAGGTTAAAACTAAATTGCAGTTGACTTTGCATTCTCCAAAAACCAAGCCCTCTGAAAAACAATGTATACTTAGCGCAGAACTTTGAATCCTTCCAGCAGCACCACCCAAGCTTTTCATGTCAGCGCTCAAGCCGTTCACTGGCCTCCAATCTGCTGGATATCTGTTAAGGTGCTCGTTTCTGACGTAACTTACAGATGTCCAGTGAACATTCCACAAGGAGAAAAAGCCAAAGGATCATTTCAAAATGTTAGGGTAGAGTTACTGTAAGTGTATAGATGCTATAACTGTAACTAAATTTAAAACTAATTGCTATGAGAGATGAAAGCACCCCATCCCCCAGCTCTTTCTGCATATAGAAACGACCTGAAACATTTTCAAGCTTTCATATCACCAAAACTGTAATTACAAGGTTTTGGCCTTGTCAATGGGAATTGTGGGACAGGACACCCACAAATGTGGCGTTCCTGTGGACTGCCTATGTAGTATACTTACAACAGATTTGTAATTTTATAAGAATTAAGGATGAAGAACACTGGAAAGCTCTTTTTGCAGTTTCAAATCAGCGATACAAAAAATGATTTCACTCAAAAATATTGTTCTTTTAAATTATTTCAACAAGAGCTAAAGCATCTGCTATAAAGTTTTTGTGACTTCAGGGATGTGGCTCAGCCGTATTCACGATCTGTAATTTATAGTGTATAATGGATCATTAAGGACCTTATTTACCTACAGTAGTTAGAATGTGCAGTTTCAGCAGCATGGAATCACAAATACAGTTGTGAGTCACAGGGTTTATTCCTGATTTTGCAAAAACCAGCAGATTACACATTGTTTTGCCCAATCACTTTAGATATTTCTTATTGCTTCAGTGTTTAATCTAGTCTATAGTTTTATGCTTGATGGATTACTGGATGTTCACCCTTAAGCAACACATTTTCTTTCCTTCCTTGTGGAAAAAATGTACGTCAGTCCTTAATGCGAAAATAGTTTTGGACCTAACCAAGCGTCATTTCATTCCATTCGCTCTTTCTTTAACTACAATATAATATAGAGCAATTCATTTGTTTCACTATGTAAACACATTTTAAGATTGTGAAAATCCATGGATGTACAGAATGCTTTGTCAGTAATTTCTGCTGTTATGTGTTCACATAATTACACCTGCACTTTACCATAAGCCTTTTCCAGAAAAACTGGGCAAGCATGTGCAAAGAAACTTCATCACGATTTGGTCAAATATCAAAGCATCTAGGCTTACTTTTAATGCTTACATAGTTATCACACCCATGCTGACTACTATATACTAGGATATAATGGTTTTCTGCAAGAAAATAAGTACCATTTGATGTTACTCAGTTGTCAGCCTTTATTCAATCAGCTTATAAGACTCAGTGCTTGTGCTGCTATCCGAAGTGCCCAACTGTCAGAAGTCAATGCGAGGTCCAGCTCCAGCATGCTTGGCAAACAAGAAAAGACCATAATGGGGTACCACAGAATTTAAAAAAAGTAGTGAAAGAGGAAAGAAAATGTCATATTTTTAGTTGCAAATTACAGTCCTGAAGCAGTTGCTCTGCTGAAGCCCAAGTAGCCCTGGACATGATGGGAGTGTAGATAGTGCCAGGCTCCACCTTTGCCTCCCTATTCTGTCCTCTCCATGGCCCTCCTCTCCACTTAGAATGCTAAAACTCGAGTCCGGGATCCTCCTCAGTCCATTCCAGCTATTCCTGCACCTCAGTTAGCTCTCACATCACAGCAGTGATGAGGGATGTTCTGTAGCCGCAGTGTGTGGTGAGCTGCCTTCATATGTTGCAACGAAGAAAACGGAAGGTCGTGGTGACCCAGCTTCTCTGAAGCTGAATTATGTAGAATCACACAAAATGATTTTTAACTGTCCATGTGGCTCCTGCCAAGCAGTGGAATTTCACGTTAACAGGGTGGAGAAAACCCCACAGTTCATGAGGTCTCCATCCGCGGCCGCTTGGGCTTGCTGTACCACATAGTAATGCTTGCATGCAAATCTACAGCTTCTCAATGCAGATGGAGAAATAAGTGATGAGAACTGCAAGGATGGTTAAAACTGTTTTCCAGGCATAACACCCACCTAAAGAGGAGAGCCTAACCACCCATAGTTCTCATACTTTCTTTTTAAGCAAGCCTGTAGATATTTTCTCCTCTAACTTAAAATCCTGCGGTTGCTCCAGTGATGAGTGGGAGTTAAATGGTTTTTCAAATGCGTTTTACAGTTTATGCCAATTAAATGCTTAAACTGCAATCATATCCCAGCGTGCCAGCTACTTCATGAAGTTTTACTAAGCATTTGGTAATCTGTTCTTCAAGAGCAATACAGTGCTTGTAATCCAGAGGTTTATTTCTGAAAATTGTCTCCAGGTTCTCCTTATAATAGCTCTTGAATAGCAGTAATAAATTGAAACATGGACACATTTACCACGATATCAGCTGGTAAATAAAAAAAACACATGTAACCAGAAAGTGCCATAATTACTCACAACTGTGCAACTGTGTCCAGTCTTTGTAGTTAGGCACTCACAGTTCTCATTGAGTTTATACCCACACCATAAGGTCCTACAATAAATTAGCTAATGTCTACATGTTTTTGTTCTCCTTTGTAAACGTGAAAAAAGAAGGGGGGAGAAGGGAAACAGTAAGGGAAACGTAAGGCAGGATTCTTTAGTAGCTGGTTTTAAATATCTCTGCTGTTTAAGGAAAGGAAGCCGTCTCAGTTAACTGGAAGTTACTTTACAAGTTGAGGCTGAAGTGGCTGTTAAAAGAGATACTGGTTAGATAACAAGTACAACTTCAAGTAGCTAGTAAGGCTGTAAGTCTTAATTAAGAACATCCATAAAAGGGTATTTTAAGAGCAACATTTCTGGTCGCAGTACTCTAACCTGTTTTGAAGTTTTAATATACCCCTTTTTCTGCTTAGGAGCCTTTCTGGCTGCATTTAAGGCATGTCAGATGAGGATGCCGTGGGTTGGTATTACTACTGCCATTTAGAGCCTCTCACAAATAACTGAGAAGAAAGAAATTGTGCTGCTTAGCAGGTAGTCCAAAACTTTTTTTTGGATTGGGAGGGGTAGAGCTGGTAGGGGATGGCTCCTTGCGGACTTGAGATAGAGCGTTTCAGGATTGGTGGATGGTTTTGCTTGGCATGGCCCCCTGCCAAGCCCTTGCATCTTTATATACTGTTAACAGAAGGCCATCCAGTCCCGAGTGTGTCTCTGTCCTCACCCACTCTCTCTCTTACACTTCTCTTTCCTTCCTTCTCACCTCATCTGCTGGCCTTTGTCTGCATCTTTCCACTGCCTTCTCCTTCAGCTTCCTTCTCCACCAGATCAAGCAAAATCATTCTTCTTTCCTCCTTTAAATATCCAAAAGAAACACATCTCCAGTTGCTGACTGTGCTGTTGTGTGGGGGAAAGATAATGTCACAGCAGATGTTGCTCCTGTCAGTGGTGTCCGTGTGGCTTTTGGTTGGGTGCTACCTAGCGGAAGCCACATACTACAACCATCACATGTACAACCGTCATTTGTATCGCCACCGCGCATACCACCACCATGTTAACATGGACAATCAGCTGCCCCCAGAGGTACCGGCAGAGGTGGAGGAAAGACCACCACCACCACCACCACCACGCACTTTTTATGGGATCATGTTTGACGCTGGCAGCACGGGCACCCGCATCCACATCTACAGGTTCATTCAGAAGGCACCAGGTGAGTTCTTTCTCTCTGCTCCAGCAATCTCTCCTTCAACATTATAAAAAGTCCTCTGACGAATGTAACATTTTGTAGACTGCTCTCAGAAACAGGTAAATGTCCTTGTAGATCTTCTAGCCAAAAATTGAATAATCCCTTCTTGAAATGCGTAACTTCTCCAGTTTTCATTTCCCTTCACTCGCAGAAAGCATGAACTCAGAATGATCCTGCAGAGTCCTGCCTCTAAACTCGGCTGACTTCTCTCTCTCTCTCTCTCTCTCTCTCTCTTTCTCTCTCTCTCTCTGTCTCTCTTTCTTTCTTAAACTCTCTAGCAGACCTAGTGGTGTCTCCTTGAAGGGTTTACTGCAGGCTTATTTGCTGTGTGGTGCAAAGACAAACAAACATTGGGGTGGGAAAAGTAAGGGACTTGCAGTTCAGTCGTCTGTTTAAATGAGAAGGTTTAAATTGATAATAATTTTTGGAACGTTGAGACATAGCATCACCCTCAATGATGTAAACATTTCAGTTCAACGAAACTGGTAATTTGTCTGTCTGGGAAAGTCTTTGTGGCCACCATTTGCGATTACAATGACAATTTGCAAAGTAAACAATGGCCAAACATCTAAGCATATGCGCTATAGCCACTTTGTAGGGTTGCACATAACTGTACACAGTGGCTATCAAATGAGCACCTTTTGGGGACAGATGTAACCCAATGTTTCACCCATCATTTGTGTATGTGTTTCTCTGACAGTTGGTCTGCCCTTGCTTGATAATGAAATGTACCATGCAGTGAAGCCAGGACTGTCAGCATATGGTGATAATCCTGAAGTGGTAAGCCGATATAATTCTTAACGCATTATTAGAGACAATTATTACTGCTTTCCTTTTGCCAGACAGGCAGCATATAATTTGTGTTATTTTCCATGATGGATTATCTAATGATAAAATGATCAGCACAGGAATCTGAATTTCAGACTGTCCAACCAAAGCATCACTTAACTCTGAGACCACACTGTTATTCTCATAGGAACATATGTATTTTTCCAATTTTCTCCTAGCCACGAAATGGGAAAGGCTGATTTGCTTTAATGCAGTAGTGCCACTGCTGGTTTGGGTTTTCTTCAATCTCTTTTAAATATCTGGGCATGATGACAAGAGTCCGTCCCATTCAGTTCTAGTCATTAGAAACATCTTTTGAAAGCTTTTATTCCACTTCAGTATTCATTCATGGTACGTTGGCGAAATTGTCTTTAATTCAGGGTGGGGACACCATCAGACAGCTGCTCAAGGTTGCAAAAAAGACAATCCCCAAGGAGGAGTGGCATCAGACCCCTGTGCTACTCAAAGCCACAGCTGGTCTGCGATTGTTGCCCAAAGAGACAGCCCAAGGTCTGCTGGACCAGGTGAGGATTCTCTATCCATAATGCTTTTTTGATCAATCCTTCTCTCCAGTCAAAGACAGTTTAGGAGTGAAACTGTCAAACAAAGACAGGCTGATGTTAACCACGGGCGACAGAAAGAGAAAGCTGGAATGAGGTAGAAGGAGGCTGCCACTGCATAAAAACAGCTGTTCTGAGGCTGTCTGGAACATTGGGTCCAACTGGCTTTTGAATTATTGTATTTTCTATCAACACAGCAACCACAGATGTGGTTTCAAGTGCCTCAAGTCACAGACAGTTACTGATTTTGTGCATATTCTACAAAACCAGTCTAGCACAAAATATAATGTAACAGATATATTATAAAGGCACAAATGGGATGTTCATGTTTGTATTGTTTTCATAGGTAAAAGAAGTATTTGATGAATCCCCGTTCTATGTGCCACACAATAGTGTCACCATCATGAATGGCACAAATGAAGGTAAAGCTATAGAATGATATTTTCAGTTACCATTCTTAAGTACACCAAGATGCCTTATTTACAGACAATGATGCAATCTTCAACTATAAAGTCTCCTCACTGCACAAACCTTAATGAACTTAATGAACCAACTTAGTCTAGTCATCCTCCCACATGGAGCTCAGTATTGTTAACTGATTCAGCACATTTCTATTTAGGTTTACACACAAACTTACATGTACAAGTCATTACCTGCTTTTATGAGTTCTGAGTAATATCACATCTCAGACATGTCTAATTACCTGGGCTGGTCCCTAATGGCCAAGACAGCAGGACACTTCCTATGAAATAAGATCTGACCCTAAATAAAGAATTGTGCAGTCCATGTACCTCTGTCTGAGCTCTCTGGCAGAGCATACAACCACTTAGAGCACATGAAATGGTTATGGCAGTGACTCAGCGGTGACCGAACTTCCCAAAGCAGGGTGTAGACTGCCAAAAACAAGATCCCATACCTAGGTAACAATTAATTCAGTTAATAAAGTAAATAATGTACTAGATTATTTCATGTGCTTTGTGGGCAAAAATCATTTTAATTCAGAAGTAGTATTCAACAAATACTACATAAGTTAATAATTTAATATACTGAGATAGTTTCACTTGAAATTAGCACCAAATGTCCAGAAATATGATTTTAAGACTATTTAAATAATCTCATAATGAAAGTGTATTATTCACATATAGACACTTTTTTGCTATGTATTTTTGTATTTTTATAAATATATATTTCCTTTTTTGTCTACAGGAGTGCTGGCCTGGGTTACAGTTAATTTCTTGACAGGTTAAGTATTGCTCATGTTTTTGTCTATGGTGTTTTTAATGGTGGCTGGTCGCCTGTGGTTGGATGAGTTGATGTTTTTAGAGTAACAGAACAACACACCCCTCTACTCTGTAATGCCCATGACTCATAGCTTTTTCAACAGTTCTTACTTTGTGGAATCTCGCCAGTATAGATCTAATCAGTGCTAACTAAATAGACTTGTGTTCTTGTCCTCTTTGTTTTAAACTTTGCAACAACTTTGCCTACACTGATAACTTACACTGATGAGTGACTCTGGCTTCTGTGTCATCTCATGATTATGACAACATAACAGTTTTTACCAACATATACCACTGACTCCAGTATTATGTTTTTTTTTGTTGTTTACATAAGTAAAAAGCTCCCAGTAGTTTATGTTACAGTTATTTTGTGTTTTAGGTCACTTGTATGCCAATACCAGAAAAACTGTAGGCATCTTGGATCTGGGCGGAGGTTCAACCCAGATCACATTCCTCCCAAAATCAAAGGTACATATTCAGACAATACATTTATGCTGACACCTTTTATAATGTAGTTTCTCACAAATCCAAAATGTATTTCTCTCTTGCAGAAAACCGTGCAGACTGCTCCTTCTGACTACATTGCACGAATTAACTTGTTCAACAGCACCTACGAGCTTTACACCCACAGGTAGCCATTGAAATGAAAACTCTCTATACACTGCTCACAAAATAGGAGTTCTTTTATTCATTTTTGTTAGCAGTAGATCATTTGTAAATTGTAGATTTTATAAACTATAGAAGTCCCTGAACTTCCTTTCCTTATGTAGCTACCTTGGAAATGGACTCGTTGCAGCCAGACTGGCCACTCTTGGTGCTCTTGGTTCAGAGGGTAAGAACTCTTTTTTGACCTTTTTTAAAGTCACTAAAACATTATAATGGCTAATACACTGCATCCAGTGGTGGCTGGTGGTTTTAAAAAAAAGAGAAGCACATATGTTCACGTATAATCACTTCACAACCAGTGTAGCAACAGTTAGGTGCATTGCCTCATACAAACCATTATATCATACCTTGTTTATTTATCTTTGTAATTTGTATATAAGGCAAACAAATTGTTATCATGGGTTTATTCAGTTTATTTAGACAGTCCTGGTATACTAATTGACAGCTGGTTATGGGCTACTTTTAGAGGTCAACCAATTATATGATAAGTAATGGTTTAAGGCTGGACAGGTAAAAAGCAGTTGTCAAATGAGAAAATATACACCATGTGTACAGACATGGCTCAAAATCATGTGTTAAAAGTCATCTGTTCAGATAATGCTGGGCTTTCTTCCTGTCTTTTTAACATATAAATGTTCATGCCACAGACACCCAGAGATACACAGGTTTTAGTGAGTGTCTGCTAGCTCTATTTCAGACAATAAGAAAGCAGATATTGCTTGCAGACTGCACATTTTGGCATTTGGATTCCATGAATAAACAGTGCCAAATTGCAGTGATATATTCAATCATTTGATTTGTTAAAATATTGAATTGCACCATGACAAATGAATAATATAGACCCTTCTGAAAACGTATTTACAACATTTAAGTCAAATGAAAGGGGAAGTCAGGCTTCCTGTATAGTCATAAAGCAATCACCTGTACGATTTTGTGTCCAGATACTGAATGGAAGGTTTTCACAAGCTCCTGTCTACCAAAGAAGTTCAGAGAAGACTGGACCTTTGGCGGCATCACTTACAAAGTCAGCGGTATCCCAGATGGTAAGTGCTTAACAACCTTCTTTCCTTGTTTTTCTAATTTCGACAACAACAAAAATGATTACGAAACCTCAGGTTTTAGAGGAGATAACAGTTCTGAAATGCTAAAGGAATTTAGCGTGACTTGAGTAACCCATTACACAAGGCTGAATGAAATTAACTTTAAGACATTAATTTGACAGCGCTTAAGTGAGGGTGTAATTGTGTAATTTAGGAGTCAAACAGCACATTCAGGGTTTTGCCAGTTCCGTGTAATTGTCCACCTCTCAGGCGTTTGAACAACAATAATACAGCAAACATTGTATTTAAGTGAAGAGAAAATTGGTGGTTGAGTCTTCAAATTATATAACACTCCCTTACCACAGCCATGTAGCTGAGAGATACTGCTTTAGTCACACACTTGGTATTTTGCCTGTTTCACAAAGCTTGATTGTGACCACTCCCAATTTCATAATATGGAATAGCCAGTTAACTTGGCAGCACATCTGTGAGTTATTTTGTCAGTGTGTGCCTTATCCTATACTACACCATGCAACTCTCTTGTTTGTGGACACGTCTATTTTAAGGCACTGTAAAATAACTCTGCATTCGTTTTCTTTTCTTCAAAATGTGCTGCCCAGTTACTGCCATATAACTGGTATTAATGTGGACTGGGCCTTGTATGTACAGGTTATGCAGGATATAAGCTGTGCTACAATGAGGTGATGCGCATTGTGAAGGGAGTCATACATCAACCTTATGAAGTCAAGGGAAACAGTGTTTTTTATGCCTTCTCCTACTACTATGACAGAGCTGTAGAGTCTGGCCTCATCGGTAAGTGTTACTCAAAAGTTTTAGACCACAGCAACAGCTGCATGGGGAGAAATTCTGTTAATCCTCTACATATTCTGCCTCTCTTAGATGGCGCCAGAGGTGGTGTTGTGGAGATCAGAGATTTCAAGAAGAGAGCCAAGGAAGGTAAGACACCAGACTTTGGAAGTTTTCCCTCCCTCCCAAGCACATTCGGGTCAAGCTTTTACCGAACAAACTGTACAAACATAAACTCTCCGTGCCTATTTGCGTTCGAGACTCCCGACAATCACACAAGCTTCACAAAAATCACTGCTTCACCACCACATAAACACACCCTGTCCTTCTCTCACACAAATATCTGACCCAGAGTGTTCGTCCTCTACCCAGGCCTACCTGCTTGGTACGTTGTAGTGCCATGTGAATAATGGCAGAGTTATCGTAATGCCCATATGCATGGATTGCTGACATTACACACAAGTCAGCGTTCCAAAAAAAGAGGCTGATGCCACAGAGTGATTTACATCTTCTGGCTCATTTCCCAGATCCCGTCAGTGAATATATATCACCAATGTGCCATAGTTATCATGAAGGATGTTTGTGTCTTATGTAATCCTTTATTTGGGCAGTGAGAACCTTGTCGCATGGTCTTGATGAGTAACTTTTGGCACGTGGTAGACCTCCTTCTTGACAGTGATACAGTTGTAGCCAGATAACTAACTGAGACTTAATGTTGGCATTCCAGGCACGACTTGGCCTTTGTGGCTTGACACCTCGTCATGACATGCGCAACATAAGCCATGAAACAATTGCTCTCACACCTCTGTATAATCAGCGTACAGAAAACAATCTAAAAGAATTGTACACGCGTATGCGAAAACATGACATTAACAAATACTTCAGTATGTTACGTAATTTCTTCCAGACCTTCAAACCGTCATTTATATTAGGTCAAAGTCTGGGTTGTGAGTAGTGTTTAAAACGGGAGTTAAACACATTTGCATTACACACTCATTGCTTGCTATTCAACATGAGCTCCTAACAGGTCAATGTTAACTGTTAAAACTATATCCATCTATATCAATCAAGAGAAACTGTATCTAACTAAAGAATAAAAAACGTTTATTATTTTTATGGCTTAAAAATAAGTTCTTTGCTATGAGACACTAGAAACTGATAATAGCTATGCTAGCTCATTTAGTCATGTCAGATTTGTTTGTGAAGTCTAAATTTACTTCATCATATTCTTAGCAATTCTTTATTAGCTGCCAAATATATTAGAATATATCAGAATGGCCAATGTGTGGGTCAAGTTAGTACATAAATAAAAGGCTAATAGCAGCACAGATAATTTGTTGCTAATAAGACCACACATTGAAAATCCTTAGAAACAGAATTGCAGAAAGTTCCAAAAAACAAATCCTAAATTTACTGTGCACTCAGCATTATGCTAAATCCATATGGATGAAGTATAAGCATACCTTGCTGTAGCCTCCTGCAATTTGCCAGATCTCTCCTCTCTTTCTCTCTCTCTCCCGTGAATGGAGTATAACTGACCTTCTAACGTTTGTTCACATGTATAAACTTTTATTCCCTTGTCACTTCTGCTTAAAAATACAGTATATCAAATATTTACATATCATGTGCAAATTCATTTACTTAAATAGCTAACTACAAGCCGAGACAAATGTAATTAAATAATATCATCAGATTCAGGCACCCAGGAGGAGTTGCTTTACCTGATAATACACAATCTTATGCCTCTGCTTCCTTGTCTCCCCCCAAAGTTTGCAACAAAATGACCAAATACCGTGCCATCAGCCCCTTCCTGTGCATGGACATGACTTACATCACTGCCCTTCTGAAAGAGGGCTTTGGTTTCAAGGATAACACAGTTCTACAGGTCAGCAATTCACCATCTTACAGTATTTTTTTTGCACTAGCAGATTTTTAATGTCTACTTATTGTTTCGCAAACTCTTCATCTCCTACAGCTCGCCAAAAAGGTCAACAATGCTGAAACAAGTTGGGCCTTAGGAGCTACCTTCGATTACTTCCACCACCTGAACATTCACTAAGCCTGCAGACTTCTGGGTGCCACTGGGTGAGAAAACACCATGTCAGCGTGAGGAGCCTTGTCTCCGCCTCACACTACTCACCAGCCCTGCACTGCAGTCTCCAATTGTCCCACACTTCTCCTTCCCTACCACGCAGACATCCGGTGAACTGTCCACAAAGAAATCATCCTATTTTTGTAAAGACAGAAAGGTTACACTGCTATTCCAACAACAAGCTTCATCCTCAGTTTGCTTATTTTTGTAAATGTATTGGTAAGCATCTACATTTTTCCTGCTTCCATCTCTCTTGAGGTGCTGTCTGTCTATTTTGGAGGTCTTAGAACTTCTGATGTGTAGCTAGATTTATTGTCACCATTCACAGCTTTTCAAAGACTTTGGCTTGTGCTGTGGTGCAGAACTTGTAGTATGCAGTGGGGTGGAGGATAAATAGCTGCATCAAATCAATAGAGTGATGCTCCCACAAAGATTACTACTTTACTGAACTGATAAGTATCAGTTACTAATTGGCAGAAAAATGAAATGGATGCCATTTAAAAATATTTAATTAAGTTAAATCCCCTTATGCCAGCACTTAACACTTCAGTTATAACTGGTATTGCTACACAGCAGTATAGTGTAGTAGGTGCTTGGGTTTGGGAATAATTCTTATTTTTAGTAATGGGAAAGGTGGACAACAGGTAGAGAGGGACAGAGGTGTAAATCATCTGGTCACTGAATTTTGATCAAGTGCATGAATGCTGTTGTATGTACGTCTGTATTTATGTATGTCTGTGTGTATGTTGTTTAAAATGTTGGGCTGGAACATCAAATGCTACAACAGGAATCTCAAGGAATCTCAAGTATTTTGGATATATAGGTACAATTTTGAGAGTCAAGTTGTAAAGCCTTAAATATTTGTTTACTCATAATTACTCAGGTTTCCACAACTACCCGGTCATCCAATGTTGTTAACACACTGTTTGCATTAGCCACAGTACAGGTAAACGCCCCTGCGTAGAACTTAAACTCCTCCACGGGAACAGAAACTTTTGAGGCTTTTGGCTCAATGCACTTAAAATGCTACGTTTCACTTGTGAATAATTGTATAAATATTTATTTCTCATGCATATTTTACCTAAATGCACAAACGTGCAAAACCATTGTATTCTGTTCATGACCAGTTCTGCAAACTACTTTTTACCAAGCATATATGTATATGTACATCAAATATCCCTGTGTATATATGTATGGCTACTAAATCAGTATAAAATAAATAGTTAGTTACTATCCCTAATCAGTTAAGACAGAGATATCTGTATAATACAAGAAGTTATTATTTCATGTATTGCATTTAGAATAGCAGACACCTGCAATGCTATAAATATGCTTCATTCCCAGACATTGTTGTAGAAGTGATTATTCTGTACATGTATCATGTCAATAAAAATCTCAACAAACACTGCCCTGACTTCTGAAATGGACTGCAATATGAAAATGTATTGTTACATAGAATTATGAAATTGTGTTATAACTTTTGCACCTAGAAGACTGTAATAAGATAACCTTGCTAGATATTTCTTTAACTTGAGCATTAAGATGTTTAAGAGACGACCTCAAAACAACCTTTCTAAGAAGTAACACAATGCTGTAATACAGGCCATTGCTTTTTTCAAATCTATAATGGTTTAAATAATTACAGTTAAAGCTTTTTAAACATGTAGTCTACAATTATGTCCATCCCGGATCTCATTTAATGAGCATACAAAGCATAATGTGTTACATGAACACTTACACAGCAGCCTCCCCAGACCCCGTTTATACGGAGAGTATATGTATATGCACATGCACACATTTAGGTATGATTGGTTTTCATACTAACAGTGTAATTTAGACGAAATCATGGGGATGTGTGTTTATTTACTACTACATTATAAGTTCACAAACCTCCAATTTCCCAGCCACACAACCGGGTGACTTGGCCAGTAAGGAGAGTTTGTTAGGATGAGGGTTTGTACCTAAGGGAACTCTAGTCACACTGATTTATGAGGAGTGAATTTATACCGTTCTGTTTTTGGTACAGAATGGATTTACTTACGGTGTTGTTTGGTGCACAATTTCTTTTCTCATGTACTTCTCATTTATAGCCATATTTTGGCCCCATATTTCACATTCACATGGAAAATATCATGATTGGGAGGTAGCACTTATGCCTGGTACAAATGCATTGCTAAACTTATATGAGATTATATAGAAGGTTTTGCATGTTTTCACTATGAGATGTTTACAGCCAGACCAAAGTTATCTCTAGCACAGATGGTTAGACCAAGAAAATGGTACAAAGATTCTGCTCCAGGGTTTGGGCATCCAAAATAAAGAGTTTGTTTTTTTTCTCCTAATTTTTGCTCCTGTCTGGAAAAAACAGGCATTGTGTCTTTCCTGTGTATGTTTTAATGAATATTTAACTTTTCTATTTTCTATGTGCATAGCAGATTCTGGTAAGTTAAGATATTTCCTTTTAAAATCACTTGACTACCCCTGTGGAGCTGTACCTGTTATACACTGCACTTGCACCTATTACTTCACCATCTCTTGTTACCACAGGAAGATATCTTAGCTGAAAAGCAGACTGACTTTTCAGGAACTGCAGCAAAAACTGTAGCAACGACAACTGATTAATGGAAACTGCAGTAAATGTTTATTGGAATTTAAACCCTAATATAAAAAGTTATTTCCCCATTATAAGCCATTTCACATATGAGACATAAACGCATCCCAATTATTTACTTTCCACCCGTAGCTTTCTGGTTTTCTGTGACAATGGCTACTTTATATCAATAAATTGATCTGATTAGAACAAATTAAGGTACAGTTTCAAGCAAATGTCTTATACCACCATGGACCTGGTTGCTACTATACACACTTGACACCACCTGAACCAAATAAGTTTATTTTAAAACTCATTAGACCACAGGACATGGTTTCAGTAATCCATGCCCTTAGTCTGCTTGTTTTCAGCGAACTGTTTGAGGGCTTTCTTGTGCATAATTTTTATAAGAGGCTGCCTTCTGGGACGACAGCCATGGAAACTAATTTGATACAGTGTGGTCTGAGTACTGACAGGCTGACCTCCCACCCCTTTAACCTCTGCAGCATTACTGAAAACACTCCTATGTCTATTTTCAAAAGTCAACCTCTGGATATGACCCTGATATGGTGCACTCAACTTCTTTGGTTGACCATGGTGAACCTATCTGGTTAAACTTATGTATGGTCTTAACCACCATGCTGCAACTCACTTTCAGGGTTTGGCAATCTTCTTACAGCATAGGCCATCTTTCTCTAGAGCAACAATTCTTTTTATCAGATCTTCAGAGAGTTATTGGCAATGGGATGCCTTATTGAACTTCCAGTGACAGGTATGAAAGTGTGAGAGCAATACCACCAAATTTAACACACCTGCTCCCCATTCTCACCTAAAACCTTGTAACACTAACAGGTCACATTATACCAGGGAGCGAAAATGGCTAATTGGGCACAATTTGGCCATTATCAAGTAGGAGTGTAGATCAGTACAGTTTCTAATTGACCAGATAGTGGGTCTAGGAGGACTGTGAAGTTTGGACTTCAATATTTGTACTGGTCTGTCAAACATCAAAAATGGTGAAAGGTGGGACATGGTGGCTTAGCGGTTAAGGTCCTGTACTATAGACACGAAGGTCCAAGATTCGAATCCCATTCCTGCCAAGCTGCCACTATTGGCCCACAATTGCTACGATTGTAAGTTGTAAGTCACTCTGTATAAGGGTGTCTGCTACACAATGGCAATGTAATGTAAATTTAGACAAACGTAGATTTACAAAAGGATTTCTTTTGTCATTATGCAGATGCCGCTACTCAAGAGTATTTTACAGCTGATACAATCTTACAAGCTACAATCAAATTATGGGTTTAGGATCTTGTTTCAGGGCCCAACATTGGCAGCAACAAGATTGGTGCTTGAACTCTGGGCTTTCTGGTTCATAGTCCAGTATCTTAACCGCTCCACTGTGGCACCACCCACTCATTTATTGCACACTACTTGCCAGGGTAAATCCACATTAAGCAAAAACAAACTATAGGTTAGTCAGAAGTGTAATGAGTGTACTCATCTGTCAAAAGCATCTCAAACAACTATTTTAAGAGCAAAATATTATTTATTAATATAATTATTCTACATTCTCTAGAAAAAGATGCCATGTCAGCTTGGTATAACACCTGTGTTCAAACAGTTCTTCATTTGCTGGCATAGGCAATAATCTGCTCCTGTGGGCACAAGACAGAAATTACATAATTATTTGTTGGGCAACATGAAGTACAGTGCGCATTTGCAAATTAATTAGACTGTCCTTTCCTTTGTTGAATTAAGAGAAATACAACCGCATCGTCTCATTCTGTACACAAGACAGCCTCAATGGCTCCCAGGAGAAGCATTTACAACACGTTACAGGCTTGTTGGTAGAGGTTGCTTAGTAAAGGAATGAAGCCGATTCATACAAGCGGCCTGTAATAAAAGGAGTGTGAAAACACAGGCCAATGCCGCTTGTGCACAAGCTTGCCACCCCACCCACACAGTTTCACTAACAGTAAATTTGGTTCTAAACTTAGCTGTAGTAGTAGCTCCTGACCATGTAAATTACAGACACAGTTCGTGTATAAAAGCATGTAATCAGAGGACATGGTGGGGGATGGTGGTGGTGAAAGCGAGATATCAGAAGACGTTTCAAGAGAAGGGCAAAATATGGAGAAAGAAAACAGATCGCGAGCTAAAGTAAAAAAGATAAAAAGAAGAAAATGAGAGTTGAAAATTTGTTAACCGGTTAACCAAATATATATATATATTGGAAAGACATGTGAACTGGGTAGGAGAGATCAAATAATTGCACAGGGGAAAAAAAACACCACTGGGTTCTTACTTTAAGTGGAGACAGTGCATTAGTGGCTTGCAGGCCCCAGCTTCTCAGCAGCACAAAGGGGGCAGCATTGTTGGAGTACAACCTCTTCATCATGTCGATAGCTACCATCATGGGCAGATTATGCCGCTGGCGTTCAGTCTCATACTCAAGCAAGTGCTGCATGTCCCCTGGAGCATTGGTTATAGAACAGACTGGTAAAAAAATGGATGCTGCTTCTCTAATATGCCATTACTAACTCTTCTAAATGTATTTTTAACGTATTATGCAAGTGGCAAATTATAATTTAAAAGACAGAGCAGCTAAAGCCCATAAAATCAAACTAGAAAATGGCCATCTATGGTAGGAAATAATCTGCATGTTTCCTACCACAAACAAAAATGCCTGGCAGAGAAGGAAATAAAATATGGATAAAGGAGTCTGTTATATAATAAAACTACACAAAGTTTCCTTTTTCAGAAATGGATTTAAGAAACCATATTTTGGAGATCCAGTGGTTCCCAAAACTTTTCTGCAGTGCTCTCCCATTAAAGATATGAATATTTGAACTTGAAAACATTAACACAACGTTTAAATCACACAGGAAGAAAATTATATGGTGAAAAGGTCTGGGCACCTTAATGAATAATTTAATTAATAATGGTTTATTTAATGTTGTAGTACTATGTAATATTTACATTTGCTGTATGCAGAAGCTGTGTTCATTTATTTCATTCAGAAAACAAACAAATTCATTAGAGCTGCCCAAACAATTGCCTAAGACAGTGCATTCTAGCTAAACTCTTTTAAATGTATCACATACCAAGGTCTTTTCCATTAAATGCTGCTCGGCTTAGAATCTGTGTCAGACAGGTCACATCACCAAATCCCAGATTAGCACCCTGGCCTGCTAAAGGGTGTACTCTGTGCGCTGCATCTCTAATCAAACAGAAATAAAAAATAGCTATGGCCTAAAACTTACAAATAACAAATCTATTGATGGCTATAGAGGAAAGGTGTTTTCATCAGAATAAAAGACATTTCTTTATTTATGCAAAACCACTAGTACTTGGATGCACTTACCCAATTAGAGCTACTCTGTGGCGGATGTACTCAGAGGCATGGCCCATTCCTAGAGGGAACATGACCCGGCTCTTTGGGCCAATTGCTGCAACACTGGGTGGAAGCTGGCGACTGGATGTCCCATTGGGCATGAGGACTGACATAGTACTTCGGAACAGAGAGCCAGCAGCCTCCAACAGCTCTGAGTGGTTTTCATTACTCCACTGTAGAAAGCAAACAAATACCAAAAAACCAAACCAGATATGAAACAAAGGGCAAACAATGGAAAGACAAACAGTGCTCCCAAAATAGATTATATTTTGCAAACCAATGCTTACTACAGTGCAAATTCACAGCAGTGCATCACACAATAGCACCTATACTGTACAATATGGGATGGAACTCTACTATTGAACAGAAGGTCCAGGGTTCAAATTTTCCCTCTAACATACTACCAACGTTTAGGTCCTTCAGCAAGGTCATTAACCCACAATTTGTATGATTGTAAGACTGCATCAGCTGTAAGTTGCTTTGCATAAGTTTCTAAGTTACTAAACGGTTCGGTAACTAAGCTTATAACCTGGATTTCATCACTCAGGCACTGACAGGTAGATAGATGGCAATGCAAAACCCTACAAACAGCTAAAAGGGTCCATAAAAGGGTACATAAATATAGGCAATTAGTTATTATCTGCAGACATCTGTAACTACTTAAGCATGAGAGCAGTTATTCAAACATCCAAACTAAATAAATAAAAACTAAATAAATCCTAAATGTTTTTGCCTGAGTTAACAAAACCACCTTCTCCTTGTACATGTTATTCTCTGTGGTTTACTTTAATGAGAGCCATACCAAGTGAGCTGTACCACTCTACCAAAAGACAAGCATGGAGTGGCTCAGGTATGATCACCTAATACTATGCACTCTGCAGTAGTAATAAGATTAAGTAGAAGAAGCCATTGCTTATTTCAGCAAAGTTCATATTTTATAAGTCACGATATAGCACGCGACCATTATTATGCAAAAACCTGACTACCATCACAGTTACTGAAAAGACATGACTTTCAAATTAAGTGGTAATCTTACCATCGCTGTATTTGGTTGCGCTGCATCCTTCAGTTCAGCTATTCAGTAGTCATTTGTTCATTTGTTTAATATCAGACCAATCCATTTCAGTGTCACAGGAGTACCAGGACCTATAGCACAGCGTGCACCAACCATAGACAAGGTGCCAGTGCATCATAGGGCATTTTCTCTCTCTCTACTAAGTATATTATCTCTTTTATCTCTCTCGCCACCTATAGTGTATTAAATCTACATTTATATGTAACACTACACTCATCCAGTGCGGCTTACAATTAATACAGTCTTACAATCCAAGCAATTGTGGGTTAAGGGTCTTGCTCAGGGCCTCAACTCTGGCAGGGGTGGGATTTGAACCCTGGACCTTCTGGTCCATAGTCCAGTACATTAACCACTAGGCCACCACAGTCCCATCTTCCAATCTTTGGAATGTCAAAGGAAACCCACGCAGACAGGGAAATCATGCAAACACCATAGAGACGGAGTGAGGACGACAGAGCTAACCACTGCACCACTGTGCTGCCCAGTAACACAGTCTTGCAATGTAATTAAAATAAAATGCTGACCAGGCTAGAAAAATGCTTGGACCAAGGACATGCAGTAATGAATATACCTGGCAGGCCATGGGTTCAATTAGCAATCCAGAGGGCATGCATGACTTAAACTCATTGTTCTATGACCAGCAAAAATAGCTTAGAAATATGAGAGGGTTTCTGGACCAGTTCTTTGTACATACTGCCCAACCTAAAGGCATAAGTCTATGTGGAATGACCAAGCCATAACCATTATATTTTAATTGAAGGGTCAATCTAAAATGCATTTAGGATAAGTGCTGACAGGAGTTTTGGGAAAACAAGACGGCTTCAGTACGCCTTCCAAAACAACAATATATTCATGCTATACCCTGATTGTTAAGACACAGTGATTTATCTCTTGCAAAGGGACAAAAAGTAGAGCCTCGCTAGTCAATACTTAAACACAAACCTAATATTACATATCTGTGAGTGTCAAGTGTGTTCAAAAATCTTTGGAAATTAGCTTAGAAGTTAAATTAAAGTTGTTTTGAATCAGTGGAAAGACAATCAGGTATAAGTGGTCACATGGTTGTATTTAAACAGTGACCAATCAAGGTCTTCACAACATGCTTGTGGAAGTATAGAACGGCATTAACCAATGAGATCTGAGAACTTCAGAAACAGAAATGTTGACACTCATGAGCCTGAAAAAGAAAAAAAAATGAAACAAAAACAAACAGAAAAAGAATACCTGAAAATCAGTGATGTGCATTGCAGGGTTTCATTTCATTTTTAAATATCCTCTAATTTTGGTGAGCAGTATATATTTGCTATATTTCGGCTAAGACTGTAGACACCTCTTGCGTAGATGACAGCTTGGAACATCTTAACATTTTCTCATTCAGCTTTATGAGGTAACTACCTGGAATGGCTTCATTACAATAAAAAAAATGTAGGCCAGTCACTCCGGAAAATTTCAAGAGCTCTAAAAGTATCTTTTGAAAGTGCCTTCGCAAAGACCGATGAAACTGGCTCTCATCAAGACAGTCCCAAGACATGAAGACCAATAGTTACCTCTGTTACACAGGATAGGTTAATCAGAATTACCACCCTCATAAACTGCAAGTTAACAGCAGCCCAGATACAAGTCCAACTGAATGCATCACAGAGTTCACAAGTAGCACATACATCACAACATCAGCTGTTCAGAGAAGACTGTGTGAATCTGGATTTTATGGTTGAATTGCTGCAAAGAAGTGACTTCTAAGGAAAACAACAAAAGGAAGAGAACGGCTTGGGCCAAGGAACACAAGGAATGGTCATTAGGCCAGGAAAAATCTGTGCTTTTATCGGAGTCCAAATTTGAAATTATTTCCAAACGCATGTCTTTTAAGATGTAGTTAACAGCTTTATGCAAAGCATAGATCTATGTCACGGATGACGTGTGCCAAGTTCTGGGCAGTTTTTGCCAGTCAGAAGCAGCTTGCCAGAGAAGGATGGTTTTACACTTGCTTAATTTGTAGCTACAGGGCATCCCAAGTCACCTCTTGCAATGGTCTGAGCAATCAAGATTTAAGTCAGGTATCATGCATGTTGGGACGCAGTAGCACAAACATATTTATGTGGCTTTAACTGATCTGGATATATACCAGATACTTAAGGCAAATAAATAGATCTAGTGTAATTGGGGCCTTAGTTTAGACATATAGTGTGCTTTATTTACATTGTTATTCCATTAAGGATCAGATATTAATGTCTAAATGGGAAATGGTCAGTTCAGTTTCATCAAATTATATGAATTCCAGCAGTGCCTAATAGGGTCTCACACACTCGAGCACACTTGACTGTCTTGTTCATGTGAGTGGAGGTTGGATTGGGGTGGTGGGTCGATAGAGTTGATGAGTGGACTTAACACTGATGCAGATGTCAACCCTTCCGAGCCCTGTTTGCTAGAATGGTGCCCTATTTAGGGTAAATAAATTCTGGTCAGCTCACCCTCCCACACAGTGACAAAGGAGTAAATAAAATAAAGCAGAAAATCCAGCGAGATTTCACAAACTTATTTTTGAAACTGTATGTCACTGCCTCACTCTCCACAATATTTTGAAATGAAATCAGGGATGAGTGTTGACTCACAAATGCATTGTTGATAGCATCCACAAAGCACTCCTCATCCATCTGCAGGAGCTCCTCAGCATGCTGGTGACCAGTGGACCAGACCAAAGAACTCTGTCTGTCTGACAGCTGCAACACCACACAAAAACACATATGCTCTTCCCATTCAACAGCCATACTAGACCAGACCTATAATGCAGCTCTAACCACCTGAGCTCACATATCAGTCCAGTTCAAACCACAGACTATGACAGCTTACCGGCAACATTGCAATCGGGCCTGTTGGGAGGAACCTCTGCCATGCCACATTATTTTCAGTGGGCTGCACATACGAGAAAACACAAGGCAAGAGAGTCAACTCAGGGTAACTGAACTCGTTTAAACAGACCAAAAGCCCTATGATTACAAACTAACAACCACACACACAATGGAGTTTACATTTTCTCTTGCCACATACCTCAGATAAATGTAAAACGGCAACTACTGCAGACTGGTCATAATTCCACTTGACAGTAGGGATCCCTGCTTCCTTCCTCACCATGGAGTTGGGTCCATCAGCACCAATCTAAATTAGAGGCATGTCAAGCACAATCTTTTACATTCTCAAAGTCACTTACAAACACACGGCTGATTACACCACAACTAAATTGCTCTCACAAGTAACTTGGTTTGTAGAGTGCGTCCATCGGCTAATGTCACCTGAACCCAAGGGATGGAATCAGCCACCTGGTAAGGCCTGGGCCACGTGTACTTAACCACCTTGGTTCTGTACTGCACTTCAACATGATCTGAGCAAAAATCCACAAAGAATTACAGCATAATGTTGTAAAACATATGCTTTCCCTCAGTAAATTCTAATGATATAAAATTCACGTTTGTTTGACCCCCCCAGGCTCCCATAATGCACAGAATGGTGCGGAATGCAGAAATGGCAGATAAAGCTAAAGCAGATTGTTCACAGCCCATCTCAATAAGGACGACAAGGAAAATACCAGAAATACTGTGTGGAAGTATTTCATATTTAAAGTAGATAAAGTTAGAAAGCCAAAAAACATAAACAAGCTGGTTTCCCAGCAGTGTTTTAGAACCCTTCCAGTACTGTGTGTGTGAGATATATATATATATAGATAGATAGATATCTATATATATATAGATATACGCATTCAATGTATTGAATTTTAATTTTTTTTTAAAGTATCGTATCAAATTTGTAATTCTTAGTATCGTGACAACACTACTAGAGTAAGTTTTGTGAGAATCTAAATCTTGGACAAACCACTTAGAGATCACATCATCCGAGAAGTACACCATGAAAGAAAAGGTAACGCATTTATCCAGGTTAAGAACAGGGAAACCATTTCTCAACATGACAAACATCAAAACCTCAGGCTTAAAGCCAACTCCTCAAAACCTTTGCCACCTAGTTTACCTCAAAAAGAGAATAAAATAGTAAAGACAAAATAATTGTCAAGAATCAGAAAACCACCTTATAAAACACCACTGGCTTCTGTTTTGTGATAAGTTCAAGATCCTTTAAATAAGTTAGTTAAATAAGGTTTTTCAACCAGGAACACATTTTGGAACACACAAGGCAATGATGTGAAATAGCACAACACATTCTTTTTTGAGGTAACACGACATATGAAATAAGGGAAAAGTAGAAAGCTTGCATTTGAAGACCACAATATTTAATACGAGTGACAAATATTGGCAACTACTTTTGATTACAGTTATGTAAAAGCCCAGCTGCCAAAGTTAGTGGTGAAAAACAAAACTGCAAGAAAAGTAACTTGAAATGAAATAATAAAATTCAGCTTTACATTCACATGAACACACACTTGCTGCCACATTTAACACGAAAAGCCAGGGTCAACACTTTTGTACATGCTCAGAGTGGCACGGGTAATTGTAACAGCAATTTGTTACATGCGAGTACTAGCAGGGCTTGAAGTCTGTGAGATGCTCTAGAGTGAAGGAGCATTTTCCAGTAGGTCAGTCAACCACGGCCCGTGTTTGCACATATAATGGAAAGCTCAATTCTCATGAAAACCCAAATTTTAGTGGAAACTACCACTGATCATGTGCAACGTGATTGAAATAGCAGAGAAAAGCAAGGGTTCATCAAAGAGTCTAGGTCTCAAAAAGAACCAACAGCAAAAAGAACAAGTAAACAAAGGAACCATGACAGGAAGGAACAGCTTTCCATGGCACTTGCCAGGGCAGCCAAAGAACTAACTGGGTCCACTCCAGGCTCTCTTTTAGTAGCCCTGCAGAACACTAAGGAAGCTCCCAAGAGCAGAAGAAAAACACCAATAAATGGCAAGTACCCGCATGCAGGAGGTGGAAAACTGAAGTCTAAACTGCAGCAGTACAGAAGCCAAAACTCTGAGCTATTGAAAGTCATTGAAGCAACAAAGTCATTTAAAAACAATATTTACATAATCAGTTTGAAACATCTGTTGACATTACACAAAGGTAATCTCCTGACTTTGGCTAATTTGCCCTAATTACACCTGCCAAGTGAACAGTGTATCCAGATTCCCTAAGACAAATTATTTAACATCAATTGACCGTAGATTAAAAACTTTACTTACCAGAAAGAGACTGCAGCTGCTTGGTAAGCGCAGCCACAATGACATCATTCTCTATGATATATGCCATCTCGTCCTGCAGATTCTCTTTATCAAAAGTGATGAGGGCATCTGAACAAGCATCCCAAACCTAAACCAAAAATAAATAAATGAAAAAAAAAAAACTAAATAAAAAACTAATAGATGAAACCCAACATCCTAAAATACCCTGCACTGGTCCTTTTTCTGCACTTCTAAAAGCACGAGCTCCAATAAACTAGAACACATCAAAGCACTTCCAAAAATATGGCCAAAACACCAAGCAAACATGAAGCTGAGTTTGGAGGCAGCCACCAGCACCTCAATTCAAATGAAAAGAAATATGAAATATAATGACAAGTATTCATGTAAATTATCAACTGTATGTACAGCCAGTCAAAAAATGTGAAATACGTGAACACTACATTCTTAAAATGGGAAATATTACGTAAAACTACAATTTGGGTTATCAGGAATGCCTACCAACACCTAAATGATCAAAACAGAGACATTCAGAACCTTAAAACTTTGTTTTAAGGTGCACATGGCATCCATTTTTATACAGAATTATCTGGCCACAATACATGTTTTTATTGTTTTTATTCTTCCTATATGCCTGAGTCCAGCGAAGTCAATGGATGCGGTGTGCTCCAAAATAAAGAAAAAAAAATGGTCCAGAATACAATATAATACTACTCACAAAAATGATGGGGATATTTCAAAATAAATATGTAGAGGGTATTTGATTTTATTTAATTAATCAAATGTTGTTTGATTACACAAATGAAATGCAAACTCAAGTATGGTGATTGTGTAATAAGTAACATAATGATGGAAGTGAACAGAAGCATTTCAAACTGGATGACAATGCAACACATTGACTGTGTACAGTAGGGTGTATGGTCACGCAAAACTGCCAAAACACACAAACGGTGATGGGACAGGATCAGATCCTCATCGTAATCATTTTGAAATATCCCCTCTTTTTATGAGCAGTATATTTAAAAAATAATTATGCTATGTTTGGCTGTTTCAATAATTGTAACAGCTGAGGTGATATCTTGGATGTAGCCATCTAGAAAGTTTTTGCTGTTACTTTCTCAAGGGTGCAACCCTTAGTTTGTATGTTAACCCTTAGTTTGCCATTTTATTCATTTCTGGACATTGTACACACAAAGCCATATTTTACTATGAGCCAATATTTGTAATAGAATTATAAAATGGAATCAGGCGATGCAGCTGAAGAAATTTAGTATGACACACTGTCCACAGAGCCTGCAATCATGTACAGGTGGAAGATGTAAAAGGCACAGGGTTGAACCTGCTTATTCAACAACAAAGATGGTGTAAGCAGAACCAGTTGAAGATTTTTATTGAAAATGTCACAGTTAAACAATGTGCAAGCAGCTGTTTTATAACAATTCTAAAAACCTAATTAAAATAATATAAATATACAAGATGATTATAAATAATCATACAAATTGTTCAACACTGCAACAGGGCTATTAAGTTATTGGACAATTTCACAAAGCATTTCAAAGCTTGTTCACGTAATACCAGTTATGTGGTTGAGCCATTGGACCTCATCTTTGAGATGGTATGTAGGACAGCGTGTGTCCATTTTTGAGTATGGCTATGTGAAACGTGCAAATATTATTGCTAACAGTATATTTGATCAGTTTTGCCTAGTGATAAACAGATTAAAAAAGTTTGATTTGAAAGTTGTGTGGTATTTGCTGTAGTAATCTTTCTGTCTATAAAACATAAGATGATCGGTGACATAATCAGTTGTCATATGGGTAAGATTTAAGATATTTTCCTTCTTACTCGTACACTTACATTTATGGCATTTAGCAGACGCGCTTATCCAGAGCAATTTTCAATTCTTACAATCCAAACAAATTTTGGCTTAAGCACTTTGCTCAGGTACCCAACTTTGGTAGCTTGGCAGAGGTGGGATTTGACCCCTGTACTTTTTGGTCCATAGTCCAGTACTTTAACCACTAGGCCACCACAGTCCCTGTATTTCTATTACACTAATAACTGACAATTTCTATACACCAAAATCACTGCTCTATTTCACTTGCAGGTAAAAAAAAAGTGAACTCATTCAAACAACGGAGCCAGGGTTTGCCATGTATGCTGGCTGGTTCTGGAGCTGTTGTAGTCTACTTGATAGTGATCCAGAAAAAAAACAGCTTATAAATGCTCCAGTGGCAAGTATTTACTTGCACTTACTTTTCCCCCTACACTGGAGCAGTAGCAGCGTCTGGCAGCTTCATCAGGATGCCAATTTGACCTTTCTACAGCCGTAAGAAGCTTGGTCAGGATTGGTCTTTTTGGAAGGGTAGCAGCCAAAGAAACCATATATTCAGAAGGTGAGGTGTAATTAGCTTCAGATAAGGCTGCTGTATTTCATGTGTATGAATTTAAGATATGGTATGGTATGGTATGGTTTAAGATAAGGGTGCAAACATTCCTTGTTTCTTTTCTCATGTAATTATGGATATGGACTGTTTATGTTGGAGGCACCCAGATCCATAGATGAAGGGCTTCTTTGTTAGGTTAATGAGGTTAGATTACACAAGGACATAAGAATTTGTGTTGTAAGCTGTCAAACACAAGGGCCTATATAAAGCCATAATTCCAGCTCACAGGCAGACGAGTTCCACATTGGCTTTGGATCCTCTCCCAAGCAATACTGGGTGCTTGATATGATACTTTTGATGATTCTTTTTTGTAATAAAGTTTTCTTATACACAAGTAAGACGGTGTCAGCGGAGTTTCCTTTATCATCTACACAGCATCGCTATAGAAGATACATGAAAGGGCAACAGGTTGTGAATGTTAAGATGCACTAAAGGTCCTGTACATTTACGTTTCATCAGATTCCCATTGAATCAAGTCAAATTAACACAAAACCACAAAGTCATAATCTGAGGAGCATCTGTATGTATAAGAGACCGGTTAAAGGCATATAACTACTATATGTTATGCTCTTGTTCGGAAAGTATGTTGCAATATGTCTGCTTCATTCAAATTCTAAAGACCGCCAGCAAGATCTATAGTAAGGGCAATATTCTTATTTCATTCTTATTCAATCTTTATATGGAATACAACAAATAATTATTTTCAGTATCACTTTTAAATAAATCCAAAAGTACAAGTGTAACATAATTGTTTAAACTTGTTTTTCTCTCCTTAAAGACTGATGTACGTGTTGTTACCACAGACCATGCGACCCATTTTTTTGACATTGCTGAGGTTCCTGTACGTGTCTACACCGACATGGACGAGTGGAACGTGAGTAGCAACTGTACTTACAAAAAATGCAACTTGAGGTCACAAGTAGATCTGTATGTAATATGCATGTTTTAGATGTGGAAATCCCGCACTGACCCCGTGTTACACATTGAGTTAAGACAATGGGCCAACCTGCTTGTCATTGCTCCACTGGATGCCAACACCCTCGGCAAGATCGCCAGCGGTATCTGTGACAACCTTCTGGTGAGAGATCTCTGTAGTGATTTGTAAATCCAGCAGCAAAGAGAAAATTAAAACTTTTTTAGCATTGTCCATAACTGTAAAAAAAACAATCACATTTACGTACCAAGATGAGCAATGATGCCCTAACCGTTCCTGACCATTCAAGGTCTAGATCAATTCTTTATTAAAGTGATTTAAATGTTTGCTCATATACTCAAGTTTTAAAAATATTTATGTGAAGCAGGAATCCGCAAATATGCTTCCAAACAAATGCACTCATGACCCTTGGCAGACTAAAGCAGTATATTAAGTGGTGCACAAATAAGTGGTGAGAGTGGGAGTCTTGGTTGGAATACACAACCATCATTACTTTACTTTAAACAAGATAAAAAAGAAGCTAATTTTTATTTCTCTCACTTCAGAAAGTGAGGCAGAGTGGGCATTTATATACAATAGTTAAAAAAGTCTTAATTTAAATTAGTCAGTGTTATTCAGTTTATAATAAGTTTGTGATTGTAATGTTGCTTGTAATGTTTTGGTGTGCTTCTTCAACTCAAACCTTGGTAAAAAGCTTACCTAAAATCAAATGGATAACTATAAGGTTTGTCTCTAACAGACATGTGTGGTACGAGCGTGGGACATGAGTCGTCCTTTACTCTTTTGTCCTGCCATGAACACAGCGATGTGGCAGCATCCGATTACTGCTACACAAGTGGGCATTCTCCAGAGCTTTGGCTATGTTGAAGTACCCTGCATTCATAAGAAACTGGTCTGTGGAGATGAAGGTATGTGGAGACATCACCACATAAATTTGAATAAGTAATATGTGACAAATGTATGTAGGGAAACATATTGTAATAGGAAACTGGTTTACCATTTACTTGCAGTTGTCAATAACACTTCTGTTTCTTTTTCAGGTAAAGGTGCAATGGCAGAGGTATCAACCATTGTAGACATGGTTCAGCAATACCTTCCAAAACCGACTGCGTAAAAAAGCAGAAGTCAGAACATTTGAACTAGATAGAATTGCGAAGTCAGTGAAATGGGTAGTGACAAGAAAAGAACACAAGTAATATGAGGAAGTGCACTGTCACATTACTATAAATGCGTTAATGTCAGTTACACAATGGCAATCAATCTATTTTTTAGCCTAATGAAAGACTCATATATGTTGAGCATTATTATGATTAAAACTTTGAACTGTATTATAAAGACCTTGTTTTGGTGGTGACTGAGTGCAAAACCCCATCAGTAAGGATGGAAACTTATTAACCAGCAGTTTTAGGAGTAGACCATCTCCCAAATGTATTATGCAACTCCATTAGTTTCCCAATCATGTGCTCTGTCTAACCATATTTTTGCTCTGGTAATACTATTAGCTGAAGAGAACTGTAAATGATTATAACCCCTGAACTGACTGTGTGCACTTGTTTGTTATGTCTAAAGATTCCTCTAAAGGATATATTTCTTGTTGTAATACAGTTTGTTTTAGAATCCAGTTATTAGTTATTCATTTCAGTATGGCATTATTGCTTGTTCTGCTCCAGGAAACCCTGTGACCAATGTTAATTACAATGTTTTTATGCCTTGAACAGAGATGAAAGCAATGAAGACAAATGATCATAAAAACTGATAATGATGAACAAACACAGGGTTCTTTATCACATTGCTGCTGTTAAAATGACTGCCGTCCTTTTCATAAACTTCCTTACAGCAGCCATTCATTACAATTACAGAATTTTGTGTTATTGTGTGTTAAACTGCTCTGCCTAAAATTTATATAGATTTCATTGTCACAGTAGAAAAGTGAATTAGATTCGTCAGTTTAGACATTCAAATTTTCACCGCCACGTACATTTCAAATTCTGTATGGGCATCAGAACATCAGCTTCCTTCCTGGCTTGGGCACTTGAAGTCTTCTTGTCCTTTCCTTGTCTGCATGGGATTCCTCCTATATGCCAAAGACATACGTTAGGTCACCTGGTGTCTGTAAAATGTCCCTTTGTGTGTGTCCTGGGATGGAATGTCAAGTGTTGGTTCCAGACTTGCACTCTGTGACAGAAAATGAACTGGATTAATCTGGCATGAAATGGAATGAATGAATGAAAGGGTCTCCATTTTAACTCCCCAGACCCCAAATGTAAACCACAGCTGTCATTACCTGACCGAGGCTTGTTACTGATATAGAATTATTGTGGTTAAATTAGGGTAGTAATATAATAGTATTTATAGTACTTTTTAGACATAAATAGTTAATGTTTTCCTTTTCGTAGGTCCTCTTGTTTTTCCTTCAAAGGCATTTCTGTGTCCTGCACTCTGTATTAGATCTGATGAAAGACAGAGACGCTGTAGAAATCCTTCCTGGCCTTTTATGGCCATAATGATCTCTTAGTGGTCTGAATGTTGATGTCTATAGAGTCAGAGCTGGCACAACTGTTTGAGGGAGGAATAAGCTTATGCCGATATGTTAATAAAAAGTGTATTTCTGAGGTGGTTAAATCAGACGGACCCAGACAGTCAGCTGCCTTTTTTCACAAATGAAGCTCTTCTGAGTTCAGCCTGCTTCCAGACTCAAACTACACCTTTGTGCCTGCAGACATCTGCACTGGCACAAAAAGGAAAAAAAAACACTGAAAGACGACTCTGCTTAGTGAGAAGCACCAAACCTCTATTTTAGCTAGATATTACTATTTAAAGACAGTGTTTAAACTGCAGTAAGAGAACAGTACGTGCATCACTTTTAAAATACACTCTCACAAATTGTCATTTCCAGCACATTTTAACTTCTTTTAAGTGCAACGCAGAATGTGGAATTGCATATCTTTCCAAGTCAGAAAATCACTTAAGTGAAAGCTGGAAATGCAACAACACCAAACAAACAAACAAAACCCTTCACTTGTGTTTTTTGTTGATTTTGCCTACATCAGATCCTAGCAGGTTCTTAGAGTATTGCTTATTTTGTACTAACATGAGGTTTGGTCTACTAGGAAGAATACCAAGCACGTTTGTAAGTCACTCTGGATAAGGGCGTCTGCTAAATGCAGTAAATGTAATGTACATTGTATTTTATTTTATCATGGACTAAGATTAACATCAGTGGTTGTTATTATTAGTATGACTTTCACTATGCACACAATATTTTTTGTGTGTGTGTGCACACGCGCATATGCAATGGGATAGGCACATTCCATAAAATAAATTGGGGAAACGTTTTCCATTTATGTCCCCAAACAGAAGGACGGCGACCATACACTGTTCATCGAAACCTTATTGGCATGTGTGTTCCTAATGTAAATATGCATGTTGAAGATTCTAATTATACAATTATATATCATAATTAAGAATAACCAAAAATACTGCATCAAAAACAGTTACAATATACATGTATTGAAAATTAATATTTGTAACTGCCCTACTTTCTTTGTCAGAAGTTTTATTTTTTACATTTTCAATTTCAAGTGTGCAATGTTTAATATTATATAATGCAATATTAACTGTACCAGGGAACTGATATGGACATTAGTTACTTAATTCTTTCATTTCAGTGAGTTCAGCCCCCTGCATAAAATGTGTAAGCTGTACATTAGTTGATTTCTACATCTTATGTTTACCGGTGTTTTTATTGTTCTGTGGTCTGTTTTTGGATGTTAGCTTCATTGCTAATGATTGATGGGGCTGGTGAGAGGATGTTTGCTCTGTTCTTTTCCTTGGTTGTGTGTCCACTCTGACTCCCAGCAGTGTGGTGTACTTTGGCTTGCTCAGCGCAAAGATCTACATTGACTAATCAGTTTTGGGACGCTGATGCAGTTGTAAACAGTTTGCTTGTTACAATTATACGGGATATTATAGGCTTTGTGACTAAAAGTATCATAACTGAAGCTGCTCGATTGGCAAACAGAGTGGCATTGTCAGTGTATTTGAGTTCATGTACAAAGTACATTGCTGGTGCTCTCCTCAAAGTGTGTTCAGCTTTCCATAGGAAGTAGATGTCTTCTCGTGTCTCAGAGGAGGAACATGTCTGCCTTCATGACAACAGAAAGAAAACTGATGTTTGTCCAGGCATTAATTATGCTCTGATGTGTTTTTGTAGCATTTTTTTTTTACAGGTGTAGGTACAACTTTTGATTCACCGGTATTACATTACATTAACCTACGGTTCGTTACTGTTTATAAAGAAGTGTTGAAACTTTCATGCAATTTAAAGAGTAATGGATTGATTGTGAAAAGTAAAAGCAAATTTCTTACTCTGTTTGTGAACTCAGGGAAATCTGCTAATGCTAACTGATGTATTCTGGTCAATATAGTTCCCTGTCACTGCTAACCATTGTTACTTGTTTACATTAAAATACAGTACTGAACATGTAAAAAGTGGAGTGGAGCAAAAGCTTTTGTGAAGCTGAATCATTGTAATGAATCATGTTACAGCTGAAACAAGTCTCACAGCTCGAATCTATTTTTTTGGCATGTTCTGAGATGGTCACAACCTGAGGTAGCACTGTACTTTATAGTGTATTCTATTAAACATTTGTTTAAAAAGTACTGCTAGACTAAGTGACGCTAACCGGCAGCAATGTGTATAAGGCAGGATACAACCCCAGACAGGGTTCCAGACAAGTGTTCTGCATGGCTTATAGGTACTTGTAACTATCAGCTGTAATATTTGCCCCTTATCCCTATTATAACAGGAGGTATTTACTTTTTTCACTTTTCAGAAAAATTAGGGGGATTATTTCATTTTGCTCTATCCCCTAATTTTGTGAGCAGTGTAAATATCTAGCTATCCCACCACCACAGTGACCCAGGATCAAATTCAGGATAGTGTTCAGGTCAAAATTACTGTATCTGAAAGAAGAAAGGGTGAATGCATATTGATGCCACAGCAACACCACCTAAACCATGAGTGGTGTATTGACAATTTATTTATTTAGGGATAGTGTTTCATTATGTATTAAAAAAATTCAGCTAAATGCTATTTTTTTCTAGCATTCGATAATTCTGCACCTACATTTGAGTTTAGTTATAGAATATATGGGGGTACACACGTGGATTGAAACACGTTTTCGTATTCTTCTCAATACAGGGTGGCTATAAAGTAAGTGCCACAAAAAATTTAGTACTTACCAACCAATATACATGACTCTGTTTTAAGATTTATTTGAAGCACATTACAAAGATTGTGTGTGCGCTGCGTTGAAGATGCTATTGATTATGTTAAAGTAGGGCTTACTACAGTATATTGACATCCTGCATATGTGGCATAGCTTTAAAATTGCATTTGGGGTCAATTATGCGCAATTGGACAAAGAAACAGGCATTTCTGTGGATTTCCTACCACATTTCAAAGACGTGCATTAGCTTAATTGGTCACTCTGAATTGCCCCAGTGTGAGGTTCTCTGTTTTTTATATTGCAGGTATAGGTATAAGATTGCTCTTGTCATGAATAGCCATCGACGCTGCTGCGATGTTAAATAAACATCCCCAGTCACTTTCTCCAGATCCAATAGAACACCTTTGAGAGTTGGTAGAACTAGACATTTGCAGCAACATGCAACTGAAACTCTGAAGGAATGTGATGATGCCATCATTTCAACATAATAATTGCACAGAATCACAAAGGAATTAGTGTATTTTGTCACTGTAAATACCTACATGTCACAAATTGTATTTAAATCTTCAAATAAACTACCACCTTTATGTAATACTTTCTGCAACATTCTGCCAGTGTAACAGCCCTGATTGCTCTACTGTTCTAATCTAAGAGTGCTAACTTGGTACAGAATTTTCACATGCCCTTTAATGGACTGTTGTCAGCTCATCAAATAGTTCTATTGAAGGCTAACTCAGGAAACTACATTTTTTAACTTTTTTGAATATTTTTGCATCACTATGCTAAACCCAACCATTACTCAGTTGTGTTTGTTGCCAAGAATGTTGTTTTTTTTAATTATAACAGTTGGTTCCTATCAAAATGTATAGACCAGTCTTGTGAGGAAGCACCTATGTTGATAGGTTTGGAAATAACAGTTATTAAATAGGGAAAATATTGAAAAACAGGAATTAAATCAACATTGTCACACATTCTAAATATTATTGTGTAGGATTCACAATGCATCCTCATATCAAAGCATTGAATACAAGCTTTATTCTGTCATCAAACGCGCGCACACACACAAACTGTTTCCTAATTTCAGTTTGTCTGGCCCCTTTGATTTGACCTGTTTGATGTCTTTGATATTTCCTAATTACTATCATTGGCTGTGATAGTTTGATGTTTTGGGGGGGGGGCTTGTTGACTAGGTTTGGATTTTTACCCTGCAAAATCCCTATTTCCAATGAAGTTGGGACTTTTTATAAAACATAAATAAAAACGGATTACAATGATTTGCAATTTATCAACCAATATTCAGTTGAATACACTACAAAGACAAGCTATTTTAATGTTCAGTGGATAAACTTTATTGTTGTTGTTTTTTTAATTCACTCATTTTGAATTTGATGCCTGTAACACGTTCCAAAAGAGTTGGG
>JAUZSV010217383.1:0-28069 GCA_034780495.1 Parotocinclus cesarpintoi
CAATTAAAAGCTGTTTTATAGGACTTCGGTAGCCTAGCGGTTAAAGTACTATACTCTGGACCAGAAGATCCAGGGTTTAAATCCCACCTCTGCCAAGCTGCCACAGTTGGGTCCTTGAACAATACCCTTAACCCCACAATTTCTGGAATTGTAAGACTGTATCAGTTGTGAGTCACTCTGGATAAGGGCGTCTGCTAAATGCTGGAAATGTAAATGATTTTAGTCGGGTTTTAAGTGCACCAGTCTTGACCTTAAAATCACTTATTCCTTACGGTGTCCACTTGCATGTCATGGACTTAAATTGCTAGTGCTAGTGAATACAACACATGAATATTAACACTACATATGCTTGTTAGGCAACAAAACATGGCTAAACGTTAAGTATTTTGAGGCGCTTTCGCAACGTTTTTATTTGACTTGTCCATAAGCAAGTTAATTCAGGTGCAGCACAAAGTGTTGAGTAGCTTGCTTTGGTTACAGAAGTGAAGAAGTCTCAGAGCCAAGTTTAGACGTTACTGGGTTTTTTTTGTTTTTAAACGCCTACAACCCTATCTGAGCAAGACACGGGTGACAGTGGCATGGAAAAACTCCCTAAATGATATAACGAAGAACACTTCAAGACTTCAAGACTCAAAAATGGACCCGACCTCCTTGGGCAGCCTAATGTTTGAGTTTATTATTATTATAAATTAAACTGTTAACTAATTAATATGTTTATTGCAATAAACATAAAAATACAGACATAAATATATTAAAACATAAATAATAAACATAAATAAACAGAATATACATTTTAAAAATGAAAGAGAATACAATATTATGAAGAGTACAATATCATAGAGAATGTACAACTATAAGCAAGTAGTATAAATAATATGATAAAGATTAATTGATTAGGGTCTGATTAGGGTTTTTGTTCGAAAATGAATGTTGATTCACAAAGGTGCTTAGAATTTAGGCTTAGTGTTAATCCTTGTCTAAAATAATTGGACACAGTGCTTAACACCTGTAACCGTCATTAAACGCTGTCAGATGGGCATTGTGTTGAGGATTTCCTTTGGTTTATCTACTGAAGTGTCAGAACCACTACGTGTCAACTAATTCACACTTAAGAGTAACATCTGCGGAGCTCATAGAGTGTGTTCAGCTACATTTATCCCTGCTTCAACAAAGGATACTTCCATTTTCAACATGTATTCTGGTTTACCTTTCATTTTAATCTAAAATTCTAAATCACTTAAGTGTTGGTCAAACAACAACTTAAACTTTGGTTCCTTTGCTTTGCAAAGTTAACTTTGGTTAGCCCACACATCAGTGTTAAAGTCTGGAATTAAGACTGGTTCCTGTCCTGCTGGACATGTTCAAGACCATTTCTGATCATTCAGTGTACGGAATTCAATACTGAACTTAGAAAGCTATGTTGTCCAGCTGTCAGTATAACCCTGGGTATTCTGTGGCCTTTTTCTTATCTCTTACACTTCTGACGGATCATCTGTAATGTGTGAGTCCATGTTTGATATGAGGGAGGCCAGACAGAGGAGTGTTCACTGTGTTTCCCATCTGAGACTTGAGTGAGGGACTGGTGCCCCATCCAGGGTGTATTACAGGATTGTCAGCTAGGATAAAAATAGAAAATTTAATAAAAAAATAAAAGAGTGAATCCACACTTAGAGCTGCATGTGTGTGTTGAGGGCTTGGCATTTCACTGTGTACCAGTGTCACAAAGATGCACCAAATGACACTGACAAATGTCCTATTACAGTGCTGAATGAACATCTAACATGTCTGACTAGGGCTGATGTTTTGAAACATCTGGTCAGCCGATTCCGATTTTCTTTTTTTGTTCAACATTTTTGTTCAACTTTTATTTTAATGGGAGCTTCATTGCTAAAGTTATCAGGGTTGCTGGTTTGTTCCTGACTCTGTGCTCTCTCTCTAGCTTAAGACTGAACCACCTAGCCTTTCTCAGTTTAAATTCCACATATTCAGTGGTGCGTTGCTGTTTTAAATGTCTTATAAAAGTTCTTTGAAATTGTTCCTTCTCTCCAGCTCTGAAGAGCTCCCATGCTGAAGGCACAACAGTGTCTGAAAAAACACCTACTCCCTCTTTTGGATGCATACTACCTCATTAGTACTTTGCTATTCAGACGATCAGAGACTTCAGACGATCACGGTTTCTTGTCGTCTGCAGTCCTGGTTTTTCTGAATTTGGTTGTGAGTCATGTAACTGTGTCTGTGTGAGTTTACTCGGGGTACTCAGGGTTCCTCCCACAGTCCAAAGACATGTGTGTTAGGTTAATTGCTGTCTTTAAAGTGACCCTTAGTGTGTGCCTGTGTGCATGACCCCTACGATGGCACCCCATTTAGGGTTGTTCCTGGCCTTACACCCAGAGTATTAAACATCTAGCTTTAAAAAAAAAAAAAGAATTAACAGAGAACTTTGGCACGTAGATCCTTCTTTTTAGTCAGTTACAAAAAGTAAATATCACTGTGTTCCAGGTGTCCACTAAATAGCGCTTAATAATAACGTAAAATAAAGCGAACGCAGCTACACCATAAATCACACAATAGCAAGAAAACCATTTTGAATTCAGTCATCTTTCTGCACTTTAGTAACCTCAGAGGAATTGTGCTGATTTGCTTAGTAGTAAAGAGGATCAACTCATTTTAAAACCTCATTTTTGGACGTTTTGTTCTGTATCAGGTTGCAGATGGTTTGTTGATATTAGATCTCTGTGCTATCTGTCTTTCAGCGTACTCTTTGGGGTGCTCTCCCTTAGTTGGTCTAGTGGTGTTTTCTCCAAATGCACCGATCTTCTGGTTTAATCGTGACTGTTAGGGTTGATGTGAGCAGGATAAACGAGTATTGTCTGGTTGTTAAATCACCTTGGGGTGCCATGTCAGTTTTTTCGTCACAAGTAAAGGGTAAGATTCATTTTACCCACCTCTAGTAGAGAGCCAAGAACCCGCAAATATACAGCTGAAAATAGTGTTTAAATGTTTGGCAAAACAACACAACACAACAAAAAGAAAACGACAGAAAGTTTGGACTAAAAGTGGATCGAGTCGTTCTGTGTCCGAGCTTGGAGATAAAGGCAGAGAGCAAGCAAAGAAATGAACTCTTTTAAGCGCATGGGGAGGGCTTAACGAAGCGAGTATGTATAGATGCATAATCAAATTTGGTAAGCACTTTTAAAGTTATTTTACTACTTAAAATAGTTTAATTCTTACTATTATTATTTAAGCCACCCAAAAAGGTTTGGTCCCTTGTTAAATGCTGGTTCTCTCAAAGTTTCTTCTTTAACGTTTAAGAAGTTTTTCCTTTCCACTGTCGACCAAGGATTGTCCCGAGATATTGGAAAATTATTGAAAATTGAAAAGACAATGCTCCACTGTAAAAAAAAAAAAAGTGCTATAGAAACAAATTTGACATTATTTGACTTGATACTTCGGCTATGTGAAATCATTTCACCACTTTCATTTAATCATTTTTAAACTTTTTTTTAGCTTGTTGTGCTCCGAATTCGGGGATCAAGATTTTTATTTAGGTTTTTATTCCGGCGCATCATTACAGTACAGCGCACATCACTGAAGCTCTTATTGGAAACGCACTGTTACTGTTACTAAAAAACTTGGCATGCTAAAATAGCAGCAAGTTATTTGGACCCTCTTGCAAAAACAGCCTTAGGACCTTCTGCTTTTCTTCAATCCGGACTTGCTGGTGGTGTAAACGTTTAATACACATTCACCGATTCATCTTTCATAAACACCATACCTTTGGAGACCCACAGCCGGGCATTACATGTTCACAGAAATTTACCTGTGGCAACTAAATGTACTCAGTGCACCTTCTGGGCCAAGTTTGTGGACAAGAGGAAAGGACATACCTTAAAAAACCTGGGTAGAACATGCCAAATTTCTCTAGGTCAATTTAATTCAGCCAAGTTAAAAACCTGTACTGCGACATTAACATGAGTGAAGATTGTTTAGAAGAACATTTAAATCATGTTTTTTCCTCCTTCAAAGAATGATATTTTGGTTTGAAAATTGATAGAATAGTTTGAAAGAAACATTGATATATTGCAGTATAAATTTTTAGTACAGACCTACTGTGTAATGGTAATGACCTAACGACCTGTACATTATATTTATTTTATTGGGTAATTCAGGATAAAGAAAAAACATTATAAAAAGAGTGATCTCTGTGCTAACTGGCTGGTTCTTTTTAGGTGTGACCAAACTTTTGCACTGAAAAATAGTCATTTCAGTTTATGGAGGCGCCGGCAAAGACCTTAGAAAAAAAAAAAGTGGTTAGCGAGACATTGGTATTGCATTCTCACAAATATCAATAAAAAAAACATTACTTTATTATTTCTAAAGTGTAAACAGGACAAAACAATTCAGATTTTCTTGTATAGGTTTTTTAAAACCCCTTTTCCCCTTGCAATTAAAATAAATTTTAAGATTTTAAAATTGTTAGCAAACTGTTTTGTTGTATTTTCACAGAATCTTAAATAATAATAAAATCTTTTTATTTCTGTTAATATGAATAACAAGTTATGCATACTTTTGTAGTACAAGGTTTCCCTGCAATTCAAAGAAATGAGGTTTCTATGGGAACGTGAATTAGAATCTGTGAGCATGACGTAGGATTTCGCCCTCTGGTGTTCAAAAATGCAATTGCATTAGAGGGTATATTAAACAAGGAAGCATAACCCACTCCACAGTTTTGTAATTTTTCTATTTAGAAAATGAACACAAAAGATTGATGATAAAAGAGATGCTCAGACAGTATCTCCTGACTTAACATTGAGTGCTTTGTTATAAACAGATCCTAAGCCTGTGATGGGCTTGTAGAAGTTAGAAAGCAGAACCAGGTTTGATTCCTGACTGTAAGATCTGCATTCATTCAGCATGATGCTCTTTCCCGTGGGCTGTGGATTCTGCTGTTTGTAACCTGATGGACCTTTTGTAATCTTTAACATGTTTCCTCTTTCAAGCAGACTTGGACCTGGCACATTTTCACATGTTAGTGGTTTGTCCTTGTTGAGTTAAACTCTTGTAATGTAGCAATCTCAACCCCTTAAACGAAATTTTGTAATTAGCTTGATGCAAATCTTGGAAAGGTTGAAGCTGTGCCTCATCCTGATCTGCAGATGTTCCCCCGGTGAGGAACGAGTTTCACATCCATGCCCTCACTTCCATTTTCCAGTCACGTGAGCGCGCAGCATGGCTTTTTAAAAAATATGATTGGTGCTTTGAGTGTTTGGCTCACCACGGCATTTTGTTGACAGGCAAAACCTCGTTTGTCTGCATTTTTTCCCATGGATGGAGATTTTCCACCCAAATTCCTTTGAGCTAACAAGACACTCATGTTCCTGTCTGACTAAGATTTATTTATCGAAGGCCACGACAGGACCCTATTTTGTGTACGGGTCTTTTCTTATCATTTTAGCTCTTAAGAACATCATCAGGAAAGACTGTTTGCACAAAGTGTTGCTGTTATACAACCATACAAAGCAATCACTGGACCTAATGCTTTCACCAGACAAACTAATTTGCTTAAAGGCTTCCTTTTGGCAAATATAAATTTATTTAGATGGATAAAATGATTAAATCTGAGCAGACCATTAATACAGGTTTTCAACTATTGTGTAGATTATTACTTCAGTTTTAGTTAAAACTAAACCACAGAGGTGCTTACTCGGATTTTTTCTAATTCAATGCCCTTTTTTCCTGATGATGTTTGTTCTGTTAAAGGCGCTTATGCTTCAAGCACTGAATCATTTCTGTCTTGGGCTCTCTGGAGCACTGGTAGTTCCCCATGTTACTTTAAAATAATTATCAAAGAAATTACCTGGTGGTTGCATTACCAATTATCTTAATATAACTGAGGAATTAAAGACTTAAACTAGACTTCACCACTTTTGACCAAAATGGATGTTGATCGGACATTACCATAGCTACATAGTCATTTAGATCCCTTGCACATAGTTTAATTTACAATATGAAACCCTTTAGTACAGCACTGCACAATACAGTCGTACTTATCTTTGTATTCATTATAAAAATTGATTGTGCGAAAGATACCGTGTGCTTTCTGTCTTATAAAGGCTGCGATTCTCTGTTCTGTCAGCAGGTGTCGCAAAGATTTACTCGAACTAGTTATCCATCATTCAAAGGTGAATTATATGTATTTGAGATAGATTTTTTTTTACTTTTATTTCCTAGGCTATCGCTGGGGTTGGGTATTGTTTGCATTTAATTGATTCTGATTTTGCTCTGCTGTGTCAATTTAAAAATGGTAGGAAATGTTTTGTTATAATGAATATCTTTTATTCTAGTAAAACAATTTTTATGTTTCAGCGTCAAAAGTAATCATTTTTCCTTAATACATTGTTCCTTCTATTTAATGTGGCTTAGTGTAGTAAAGCAGTGATTTAGGAAAACCAAACTTCTCTTATTACTTAATCATAAATAATATTTTTTGCTGAAATGACAACCCTGTTATCTCAAGGGAAAGGCATAATTTTCTTAAGTTAAGAGAGGACAGTGGGTTGAACCTGGGACACTGCTGAAGTTCAGTATCATGCTGGTGCTTTAAATGTTTTGCATATTGCAGGTGTGACCTGCTTTATTAACAGACCAACTTTATACACTTATTACGATTAGCCTTTTCATTTTTTTCTCAAAGTGAAGACAAACTTTTGGGCACTTTTGAGCATCAATCTTCCTCTAATGTTGTATTAGCATAAAAAAAACAAAGCAGCCCTAAATTGAATCACAGGTGACACTAGTTTTTTTTTTGTTTGTTTTTTTTTCATTTTTCAAACACAAAAGTTTGTCTCTGAACGTCAAAACTGTAAAAAGTATATGGGTTAAACAAGAGCAGTCCCTCCTTGCCACTTTCCTTCTCTTATACAAGTGTGGGGATGATAGTTTACATTAAAATATACAGTGAAAAAAATCAAACAAACAAACAGGGAAAGTTAGTATCAGCGTACTGACCCTATCTATCACTGCGTAATAGACCCCAATGGACCAAGACTGTGGACCAGAAGGTCCAGGGTCCAAATTCCACCTCTGCCAGGCTGTCCCTGTTGGGTCATTGAGCAAGGCCCATAAGCTATGATTGCTTGGGCTGTATCAGTTTGTATCAGTCACCCTGGGTAAGAGATTTAAATGTGATTTCCACCCTGGAGTGTAATGGGTGTGGCCTGCTCTCTGACTGAAAGTCTGGCAGTGGAAGACATTCCTGTAACAGTGAAGAGGGCCGTTTAACGTTCTTAATGGCATGCCTCCGGTGCGAGTCTTCCACCGGAGCGTGAGATTTGACTGCGGACTACATAAACCTGTCAGCGGCGCTCATGTTTAATGAGCATGTGATGGTGAAAGAGTCGGTGGGAGAGAGCAAGCGAGCGTGTGCGTGACAGAGCGAGGGCGAGAGAGAGGGTTGTGCATGTGTTTAGAGATGCACAGAACATTGTTACCATCTGGATGTCGGACAGTAATTACTCAGTAAAAAAAATGTTTCACAACGTGACGGATGTACAGTTAGAGCCGAGCGGTAATGCACCTGATCGTGTCCTGCACACAGTACGGCCCTCGAGCTCTCACATCACCCACTGGTTATACGAGTTTAAACTTACACACACACACACACACACACACACACACACACGTACACACACGTTTCTTTTGCTATCCTTCTGAGGACTTTCCATTGATATGAATCACAATAAATGACCAGTTATCAGGACACGATGTGCCCCAAAGGACTTCTCGCGTATCTTAAATCTTTTACATTATTTAACTTAACTATTACTACAAGGGTCCCTTTTTGAGTTTTGGTCCTCCCAAGGTTTCATCCTTCTATATTCAGGGAGTTTTTTCTTTCCGCTGTTGCCCTAGGCTTGCTCAATTTGGGATTGGCCTTTTCAGATAATATAATATTGTAAAGCTGCTTTGAGACAATGCTTCATTGTATAAAGCACTATATAAATAAATTTTAATTTGACTTTGGTTGTTTCTGCCTTGTGCCCAATGACACTGGCTATCGCGCCACCCTGTAAAGAATGAAGCGGACATGATTTCACTTTGGACTAAACCTTACTTATTATTCATTATATATAATAAATATTAATAATTAATATTATTTTTTATCATTGCATTTTTGTGAATATACAATAATAAAGATGATAGTCTTAACTAAACTAAGGTAACGTAAACTTGGTGCCCCAAGTCGATCCCCCTAAGGTCTCTATTATCGAAATGTTACAGAATTTAAGTTCAGCTGACCGAGACAAGACCTAGTACAAATGAGGTTGAGACGAAACTGAGACCACTCTATAACAACAATCTGGAATTCTAATCCTGGCTCTGCTAAGCCTCGTCTGTCCCTTGACCAAGGTCCTTAACCTTGCTTGGAAGTTGCTGTGGGTATAGACCTCTACTATTTAACTCCTTATTATTATATTATTTCTTATTAGCATTATTTCTTAGTAGCATTTGCTCTGAAGGTTAAAGCTTAATGAACTAACTTTACTAGGCATTACTTGACTTATTAGAATTGATTTAATTGTAAAACAAACATCTTCATAACAACAGCATGTTTCTATGAATAACTTTAACCATGGCACCATGTTTTTCTTTAAGCACGTATGTCAAAGGTGAGCGTTACTCTTCCCAAAATGTGAACTCGTTTGACCTCAGCTGACCCGGGCTCTAACCTTCCACGGGTTCAGCGTGACGTCTAAAAGACCCTCTGTCCCTGAAAAAGGTTTGCTTGTGGATGTTCGGCTATTTAACGACGCTTTCTTTTTGTGGCGATGAGGAAAGAGCATGACCCGTTTGTGGCGATATGCCCCAGCGCCCCTTTCACCCACTTTTGCTGACTGCAGAATGCGGCATAATTGTTCCTCCAGCCTTGTTTTAGCCACAAAATTGTCCCTGTAAGCTTAGCCTTTGACACTGGTGGGAAATTTGGCTTGATTGTGGCACAGCCGGAGTAAGAGTGTCTAAAAGTGCCAGGGGGCAACAGGGCAGTCTGGGTCTGGATCTGTTTAGTTGCCAGCGCCTCGAGTGTTGCCAGTTCAAGTCCCTAGAAAAGGTGAACCAGGTCGTTTGGAGTCTTTGAACTTTGTTTGTTGTGTTGCTTTTCGTTTCTTCCCTCCGTTTTGATTGATATTATTACCTTCTCCCTTTATCGGCTCATCTCCTACTTTTGTGTTTGAAGGGTAAAGTATGTTAAGTGCATCTATTGCACACACCAGCGTTTGTGGCTGGAAGTACTTCTTTAATACAATAAACCGTATTCTTCTGCAATTGCCAGGTCAGATGCATTAATCATGGTGGCGTCGGGCCCTTTGAACGGCCCGGCCAGGACATGGAAACTCTTTGAATGCCGTTTGTTCATCCAGACGCACTAATGGCTGCCTTTTTTCCCCTCTACCCTGAGCTTAATTTGAACAAATGAGACGTGAGCTAGAGTACACAGCGTTGAGTGTAGGAACACGGGTGTCAGGCCGTAATGGATTCATTTGGAATTACAGAGACGCATTGAGGACGTGAGGGCGAACTTTGCTTAGTCAGGATTGAAAGCTGTTAAATTGTGCGTTCAGGTTGTTTTTTAGGGTGTTGGACGATAAAAACAGGCGTGAAAACAAGCTGTGTGCTGGAGATAACCCTAGATAATTAAACTGTATCACTGTACTACTGTACTGCGTCTCATGGTTACAGTATCTGCTTACATCCTGACTTTCTCTCGCCTTTTTTTTTAATCCCCGCTGCACATTTAAATCCTGACCCAAAGCAAAAAACTACTTTATGCACAACCTGTGGAATTATGAAATTGTTTTTTTTTTTTTTTACATTTTTTGCCATTTCTTCTGCACGTATGTTAAAGTCACTAAGGCTACTTTTACACAGAAGTGGCCCAAATCTGATTTCTTTCATCATATGTGACACAGATGTGTCTCTTTGGGGCAGGGTGAACAGCAATAAAACACACTGAAGCTGACATTTTCAGTTCCAATTTGGGTCATTTTCATACTGTCGAATCTGTTTAAAAGCATAATCTGTTCAGACAAAGGTTGGATATAGGTCACCTTAAAAAGAGAGGAAATCAGATTTGGGAGACTTTTTCCTCTGTATGAATGTAGCTTAATGTAAATGAATCTCTTTTAGTCTCTGCATGCGTTAGTCTCTGAGTCATTAATTTTATTCCTTCTCAAATATGGTGACTTTTTTATTTTTTATTTATAGACCCACAGTTAAGGCATTGGATTTCTCACTGGGAGGTGCAGGTTTAAAATCCCAAGGTCTTAAGGACTGTACCATTTATAACTGTATCAGGTTCTCAGGTGATGCAGAAGCAGGTTGCTAGCCCAGCACTGAGGGAGTGGGAATCTGCAACATCGACTTATACACTGTACTAAGATGGAATGAAACCACATTTAGGCTACATGTACATCTGTGCTGTGCCCCATATTCATTCCAGGAATAAGCCCCAGGGTTAAAACATGTTGTATTAACTGTGAATATTAACAATCATAGATCGTCATCTGATTATAGATCAGCAAATCTGTCTTCTTGTTAAGGGTTGGCCATATTTACGGCTGAACGGAGTGAAACAAATAAAGTCTTTGGTTCGTTGGCTTCCCTCACTTTCAGTGGGTCAGTGTTTTTTTATGTTTTACACGACGCCAGTCATTCACAGGACTGGGTAGGGGTCGATGTTACAGCACCAGAGTGTAATCAGTTCAGCTGCATGCCTGCAAGTGATACCTACCATGGCTGGAAATTGCCCCCGGTACTTAAACTCAAGGCTGTGGGTTCGTGACTCCAAATCACTCTTGTCTCTGTCAGAAGCTTCATTTTGGGATCAGAAGTGTTTTGTGATAAACTAGATTCGCTGAGATTTGATCCTCTCTAATTTAACAGGTCAGTGTTTGAATCATTGGATCATTTGGATTAGGAGGAAGAACAATGTCTGCAAACAGTGTCTCACTAAATGCTGGTTGTGATTTGCCATTCTGTAGGACTGCAGTAACTTTCCACAGTTGGTAGATTTCTGTAACAAGCAGAAGGAGAATTGGGTGTACTGGAAACACTGTGTTGTGTCAGCTCAGTTTGAATAAAGAAAAGTAGTAAATGCTTTCACTGGGCCAAAAAAAAAGTAACTTCTAATTTGATGTTGGTGTAGTAGTGTTGGTGTATTTGTTTGCTATGTATTTAATTCTATAGTTTGGGCTTATTTTTTGTCATGCTTTGCATAAAAATAAATTGTATATTTGTATACATTTTTGTCAGTTTCGAGTGCATCATGTTGACAGTAATCAGCATTAGCTGCTATTCAGACATGGCTAGAAGTAAGAGTGGGCGATATGATCTAAAATCAATATAATAATGATATAATATGATATACCTTATACCAAAAAATAAATAAAACATAATACATTATTTATTATTTTTGCTCAGAGCTAAATCCCATTCAAAAGTTATAATAAATGTAAATCAATAATGTCAAAACATAAGAGTGCATACTTTCTATAGATAATTTTGTATATATTTTGTGTTTGGCAGCTGCCAATTATATGTGCAAATGATGTATATTTTGTGTTGTGTGTGGTATGCATGTGTTTTTGTATTCAGTGAACATACAAGTGATACTCAAATTGGTTTCACACCTCATACTCAGGTAATGTAACATATCAGATTAATACTTAGTAAAATATTAGTGATATACAAAATCAAGTATATAGTGCTTTTTTCTAGGTAGAAAGAGGAGATTGTACTACATTGGTGTCCCAGTTTAATCTTTCGCCTATTTTACCGTTAATTTATTTACAGTAAGTTTAAAATGAGGATAAATATTGCATGTGTGGATACATTTGGTTTCTTGGTTTCACAATCCTGCTTTTGTCTGCAGAATATATATGTGTCTATGTGTGTCTGTATTGTCTGCATTGATATGGCAGTGTAGGGAAGTGGTTTTACACACACACACACACACACACACACACTTGCATATTGGGGAATGCAAACAGACGCCGCTGCATTTGAGTGGCAAAAATCAAGGCCGAACTCACTAGTTGTACAAACATGGTGAAAGTGTGAGAAATCTGTGTGTGTGTGTCTGTGTGTAATGGCTGATTGGTTGTTTCTGTGTGGATTTACTGCATCAGTGAAAAAGAGACAAATATGAAACCAAGCCTTTCACTTTCAGTCCTTAGGTGCAAGTTTTAAAGCTGTAGATAAGATCCAAAACAAAATATGGATCATTTGAACTTGCATCAATGTCCTTGATTCATTAGGACATTTTCTTTATAAAGTTTGAAGCTGAAAACCGAGTGGTAAGAACAAATATTGGAAGTTCATATTTCTGTGCTGAAGCTTTAGAGCCTTGAGTAAAAGTTTGGACATTCCTATTCAAATGGAGAGGCTAATTGAATGAGGTTTATTGGGGGTTATCACCATGATTATGAAATTGTAGCTGATGATTGATTATATAATATGTATATAAATAATATAAATATTTATGTATATAAATTATTCAATGATATACACCCACACTATTTTAGTAGACCTGTAGGGTTAATAATGGTGTACTAGTGTAATAATGTATGCACATAATGAATTATAAACAGCTTACTCAACTTTTTGAACATTAAATGTATTAATTTATATATAAATGTATATTTATATACATAAATTATATTTGTATGTGTATAAACTTGAAAATAATAGTCCTCTCGCAGTCATGAAACCTTAGCTGACAATTAGTTGTCATATATAGAATTGCGATCAACGTTTTAATTGTCTGTTTATGGAATTCAAAACCTGTTAACCCCATTCCGTCTCATTAAAAGCATTTACACCAAATTCGAGTTTGCTTGTTACAGAAATAAAAATGACTGTTGCTTTACATAATGTGATCATTCCAGTGCATTGCGATTTTCTTAAATAATTGCAGTTAGATATTAATGTAATAATGTAAGCCCTCAGTATCTGCTTATGATTAGGGGTGCAACGATTAATCGACTAAAATCGACTAGTCAAGTAAGGTTTATTTCTATAGCGCTCTTTACAGTGGTGCATTCTCTCAAATCAGCTTCATAATATTATATTATCTTGTAAGACCAGTCCCACATTGACAGTGGAAAGGAAAAACTCCTTAAAAATTGAAAATAAGAAACTTTGGGAGGACCAAGACTCAAAAAGGAACAAAACCTGCTTGTGAGGCTTAAATGCTAAATGTAAGATTTACACTTGTTGTAAAAAATAATACTAAGTAAATAATAACAGATAAATAAAGTACTTCTTTAAAAATTTTAAAGTACATCATTTTAAGATCTTGAGTCCTCAGTAGGATAGTCTCAGCTTCCCCTACCAACCAAAGGATGAGGAGAGTTACCGCCCTCTGGTGTGGCTGGGTATGGTGGGACTGGTTTCTGAGGATGGAAACCAGTAGGGTGATACTGGAGGAACAGTTTAGTGTGTGGGGCCGGAACTGGTACTGGAACATAAGAGAATATGTAGTTAGTTATTGACTACCAAATGAGTTGGCAACAAATTTAATTTTTGATTACTTGTTGACATCCCATTCATTTCTCACTCTGACCAGGAATATTTTTACATCAGAGTTTACTAAAGGAATAACAAAAGCATGACAGCAGCCTCAAGATCAAAATCCTCGAGTGTGGGATCATTTTTCTCCTAACAGAACGTTGTCAGTTAAACTAACTGTAAACTGTATTTCCAAATTAGCTGTGCTAGCTAGATATTTGTAGCTATTCGTCAAATACAAATACAGCCCACTTAGTGTGATGCATATCATATCGTGAAGACCTTAGTAGTACTTTGAACTGTTTGTGATCACTTGGAGCTGGACAAAGGCTTTCTGTTGAGATGGAAGATTTCAAATGTTACTGTTCACAGAGAATATTTTAGCCACTGTTTGCTGATTTTAAATTCAATTTACTGTGTCTGTAGCTGGAGGTTCTGACTTGGTTGTGATAAATCATATTGCTGCCACTTTGCACATTAAGATCTAATACCTGATTGGACGAAGTTGACCACACAACAGAACTGTTGTGTATATATACAGTACTGTGCCAAAGTATTAGGCCACCATTAGATTATCTTTGCCATTGTTTTAGCAACGATATAATGACTGTATATAATTATTTTGCAGTCTTTTTATTGCAATACACAAAATGAGTTTAACATAAACCACCTGTTACAGGACATTATTTCAGTTCAGGGCCATAAAAAGAGAACAAAACATAAATCTAAAGTCAAAGTAATGCAAAGATGAACACAGTGTATAATGAGTGTAGGAAGCAAACTTCAACATGAAAGGAAAGCTAAATCCCGGATATTTGGCCATCAAAAGAATTCAGTCTGACAAGAAATAAAGACATGTCCAGGAGAAAGGGACTGGTCATTAGAAACTAGAAAACCAACCAGATGTATGAATCGCCAGGGTCTCAAAAACGTATCTGGACACAAACCCTGGATGTAACAACCATTTTTTATGGATTTTATTTAACTCTACCTGAAGTTTATCTTTACTATCTGTTCGTGGTCTTCATGGTTTTTCCACACGCTCTATTTTGGTGGAATAAAAGCAGGAAAAGAGGAACCTGCAGGATTTCGAGAGCTCAGTCTTTCCTGGTTGAAACTCTCCAGCGACTCGACTCTGACACTAATGAGATCCTGCCTTCTGCCTGAAAGGGATTAAACGATCAGATTTCACACTGCTGCCATTGGACCGGGATTCAGCAGCGTGAACATGACATGTCCAAATGTTCAACAGAAATCCAGATCTGAGAAGGAACGTGCTCGAACCTTTCCACTAGTTACATAGGTCGTGTACGATCAGTGTGTCAGTCCATCATGAAGATCACACCACTGAAGGACAGGGCATCTGGCAGGGATCAGACCCACGTGCGTTTTATTGCGCCTCCGATTCAGATTTAGGAACGGCCGATCCGTCTCTGAGGCACCTCATCATTTCTGGCAGGTAGAGCTGGCACATGAAACAGCTTTTAATGCTGGAGGATGAGCGAGGTGCCTTGAAAGAACACAGGTCCCTCTTTCCAACACTTACACGCCTGATAGGATGAGAAGACTTTGTGACTAAAAGTTATATACAACATTCAACATGTATTATGTGGGTACCTAACAAAATATTAATAGCCGTGTCTTAACAGAAACTCCACATCCGTTAGTGTTTCAATACGATACTTATTATTATTGAATTAAAAGTCACATACTGTGCTTATTTAAGGCCAGACTTTTTTATTGCTTGGTATTTCTCGGATCCGAGGCAGCACCAATGGTTGACGTAAAAAAAATTACTAAAATTATTTTTTAGCTTTTTCCGCCCTCCAATGGAGAGCCAACCGTTTTCTTCAGTTCATTTAATTTTTTCCAGATTCACTTTAATTTAATTGTAGGTTAAATAAAATTTATTTTTAAATAAAAAAATATTTTTATTTCTTCCTTCTTCCTTGATTCCACATAGTCCTCAGTAGATTCTTAAGTAGGGACATCCAAGAAACAAGCATTTAAAAAAGTCTGGCCTAAGCTATTTATTTGGATAAACATATCCAGATACGTTATATTACCAATATACTGCATATTATAATACTATTTATGACTGGTAAATTATTACTTTATGAATTATATTATTGGAACTACAACATGCTGTATTTATATTTATATCTCTACTGCACCGTATTTTACCTTTGAGGAGATCTGCAGACAGATTGGCAGTGCTTCACTATCTGTTATTTATCAGCTGATTTTTTTACATTTTGACCAATGATGGTTAGTTATAAAACCTTAAAATGCACTCTTTAAAGACACAGCCCCATAACTGCAGATTTTTTTTTGTCTGTAATACAATCAATCCTTTCAATTGCCCCCAGGGGATGAATAAAGTTTTTTGAATCTGAATCTGAATGTTAATGAATACACAACTATAATCAGATTTCTAATTTGCAACCAGACAGTAATCTCACAGAAAGTCTGATCTCACATAAATTTCAAAATTCAGTCTTAAATAATCAAACTCTCTTTTTTTGAGTTTCGGATTCAATGCTTATTAGCCGTTTTGCTACCTTTAATTTTGTGGCGTGTTGAATTCCAGGGTTGCCAGATCCATGCACAATCAAATGAAAAAGAGGACATATAAATACCTGGCAACTGTGTTCGGCTTGCGCACATGCAGAGATTGAGAAGACCGATTGAAATTGTGTAACTGGTATACAAGCTCTGAGTAATCCAGCTCTCTTTATCAGATTTCTTTATTTGATTTTTAGATCATACTATGCTGTATAAATAACTACTGCAAAAATCAGACTATGATCGGATTAGGAGCATGTAAACACACTCACTGTTATAATCACCCTCTCAGATTGGTCTCTCGACTTGGCGACTACATTTGAAGAAAACATAAAAATAAATAGATAATATAAACTAATAATTAGGGTCAGCCTGTCCTTTAAGCACACAAATAACTATCAGTAACAATCAGTGGCCATAATTATTTATAAATTGTAAAAGACACAGTAGTTCCATCTTGGTGAATCCTTCATCACATCCTCTGTTCCACTTAGCTTCCTCGTTCTTTGTATCGGTAGCAGGTTTGTGCCAGAGGGCAAATGGAAGTGCTGGAGTAAATCTGGCTAAGAGAGGCTTTAATCAGCACCCAGGCCATCACTGACACTCTCTCTGGAGCTCCTCATGATCTTGACCGCCCGGGTCGACCCCACGGGCACCAACCCACTCGCACGAGAAACTCTCTGATAGATCAGAGAACGTTGGTGTTACTAAAGAAGTTTAAACACAACCAGGTGTTTGTGCAGGACATGTTTAAGGCTGGAGAGAAAACTGTGGTCAAAGTTTCTTATAAATCCTGAACTATGGTGCTGATCGTTTTTTTTTCTCATGTTCATGTTCAATCCCTCAAATAAAAGGTTTTGCAGCCAGGTATATTAAACATATAAACAAATATCAGCAGTATCATCACAAGCACACAATAATACTCATATGTTGCATTCAATAAATACATATCACAAATGTAATAGCCCTGTGGCCCTAGGTCTAAAAGAGTTCTTTCTTCTGTTACTGTTACTTTGTACCCTTGAGAGCCTAAATCTACGTCTAGAAGATCCAAGAGTCCAGAAGTCTGAAACTCAAAATTAAATTGATGTTCTGGCTCAGTATCACTCTCACTTTTTGATTACCGGTAATATGACAAATAAATACGTAATTTAAGGGAGCTTGAACAGTACCAATTATTATTGCTCTAAAGCAGGAGACGTTCAATGTAAAGTCTGATAGAAAATAAATCTTGGATCTTTACATTTATCAGACACTATTACCTTGAAATGACCCTGCTGCCAAATAAACAAACTTACAGTACAAGCTTTTTCAAGGGTTCAGCAGTGACAGCAATCCTCTACTTTCTGCTCAGCAGTCCCCTAATACTTAATCTACGCTTGGTATTGTTTCTGTCATGATTTGAATTTGAATTTATCAGGTATATGGTTATAAATTGGTTTTTAGGGATCCTCTGTACCCTGATAGGAACCAAATCTAGCATGGGTGCATGGCTAAACAGATGTCTGTGTTTTGTTCAGCTGCAAGCTTCTCATATATTTAGTCGTCACATGTTTAGATTTTTTGGTATCTATTACATTTTATCCTTACTGTGTGATTGTATAAATACATAAAACATATTTAAAAATGATTCCAGATTCCTTATCTCAAACATTTGTGTAGGGAATGAACTGACTGAATTTCATATGAATAAGTTTTTAATTACAGTACAGTCTGCCTTTCATATCCATATCTGTGACTGGTTCCAGTACCAGAATAGTCCATATCTGTGAGGGATTGGTTCCAATACCAGAATACTCTGTATCTGTAAAGGATTGGTTCCAATACCAGAATACTCTGTATCTGTAAAGGATTGGTTCCAGTACCAGAATACTCCATATCTGTGAGGGATTGGTTCCAGTACCAGAGTACTCTGTATCTGTAAAGGATTGGTTCCAATACCAGAATACTCTGTATCTTTAAAGGATTGGTTCCAGTACCAGAATACTCCATATCTGTGAGGGATTGGTTCCAATACCAGAATACTCTGTATCTGTGAGGGATTGGTTACAGTACCAGAGTACTCCATATCTGTGAGGGATTGGTTCCAGTACCAGAGTACTCTGTATCTGTGAGGGATTGGTTCCAGTACCAGAGTACTCCATATCTGTGAGGGATTGGTTCCAGTACCAGAATACTCTGTATCTGTGAAGGATTGGTTCCAGTACCAGAGAACTCGGTATCTGTGAGGGATTGGTTCCAGCACCAAAGTACTCCGTATCTGTGAGGGATTGGTTCCAGTACCAGAATACTCTGTATCTGTGAAGAATTGGTTCCAGTACCAGAATACCAAAATCTAAAATCTACAGGCGTCTAATAAAATGACATATATCTACTCAGAACCTACGTTCATCCTCCCGTACACTGGAAAACAGAATACAATCTACAATCCCAAATCAGAAGAAGGTTGGAAAAGCGTGGGAAAAGCAAATAAAATGGCTTGTAATACATTCATGATTTGGTACAAAAGCAGTATCCATGATCTTTGAGGAGCAAAGATGGTCAGAGGATCTCCATTTTGTTGGCAAATCTGTGAGAAAATGATGGAACAGTGTTCCTCTAGGAAAGTTCAGAAGGAATTTATATGTTTCTTCCTTTAAGGTGCATAATATAAATTTGATCGGGGGCACAAGCCTAAACTGAGGACCAGTGGTCTCCAATCCCTCAGATGGCACTTCTGCCTCCATCCGTGTGTCTCAGTTGGCACCCTGACAGGAGGTGTAACCAAATTAAGCATGGCTTCATATAGACATATGCAAAGCTTTGGGTACTCCGGTCAAATTACACGCTTTGGTGACTACATAAATGAACAGACCACAACCACGACCTCTGCAGGCAATAAAATTTAGCTTAGTTATCTTAAATTAAGATCTACAACACAAGCAGAATTTCTCCAGAGTTTTGTTTGTTTAAATGTGTTTTATAAATCAAAAGAACATATCACTTTACCATGGGTGCCAAAACGACTTACGTACTGTATATTCAGTGAAATCACTGGATCTATATGTTATGTATCTATATAGTTTGTCTTTTGTTTATTCGAGTAACATTTTGCTAGAAAATGTATGTTTAAGTTCATTTTATCCTGCCTTAGTATTGTTTCTTCTGGATCTGTGCTAGAATATGGATGAGATGGCTTTCATATCCCAGCACTGCTGCCACTGTCTGTCTCATCATTGTGAAATCCAACTTAAATGTGGCCCTCATTTGCTTAAACTGGATCCTGTTTCAGCTGTAAGGTATTTAGGATAAAAGCCAAATAGATGTAAATATTATTCATTTGGTCTAAATTACAGAGGAAACAACAGTGGTAGAAACTGAAAGCACTAAATAAAGGAGCTTGTTTTATTACATGTCACCTAAGGTATAGCAACTGAAACCTTTAATACTGAAACGATATCAGAATAGTTGTTATTGTAATTAAATCTTTTGGTGCTGGAATTAGAAAAATCGGCACAGGAACTAAAGCATTTGGTGCTGGAGCCGGAAAATTTTAGCCTGGAACTAGAACATTTGAAACTGGTACATTTAGTGCCGGTATATTATTCAGTACTGGAGATGAAAGCTTGATTAGTATAAATGCTAGCTTTGATAGTAAAATTGGAACAATTAGTACTGGAACTCAAGCCTTTGATATTGGAACTGGAACAGTTGTTAATGTTACTGAAGCTTGAAAAATTAGTACTTTGCTGCTGGGACTAGAACAACCAGAACTGGAACTGAACTTCTACTGCTGCAACTAACCCGTTTGACACATTTGGTACTGGATGGATATCTTCAGTACTGCAGTTAAAACGTTTAGTACTTTAGCAAAGTTTGCTCTTTGAAATCGATACCAGTGGTACTTGAGTGAGGTATTTTTGGAACTGTAGTTGAAACCTTTAGGGCCTAACCTCGAGCAAAGTTTGTACTGCAACTGGAACCGTTGGTACCTGGCCTGGAACTTGTGATTCTTTAAGTGGAACTTGTTATAATGGAGCAGGTTATTTTGGTTATTTTACAGAAAGCGTTATTTTAGTGCTAATAATTAATAGTTTTATACTTGATTTAAAACATTATAGCACTGAAACTAGAACCTTTGATTGGAACAACTTTGTTTCAGGGATCATATATTCTGTTACTGGAACAGGAACTATTGTTTGGTTACGTGGTACTGTAACAGGTATCTTTAGTACAGGAACTGGAAACTTTGACATTTTGGAGAATGCAAGGCTATAGTAGGTGCAGGATTACTGAACTGTGTCTGAAGCTTTTGGTACTGGAACTAAGGTGCTTGGTGCTGGAGAAACTGGTAAAGGAACTGAGACAGTTGATACTGGAACAGGAGTTAGTGCTGGAATTTGTTTACCATTGACCCATTAGAGCTACCACTCATTATAAGAGATCAAAAAAGTATCTCTAAATGAACACCATGTCGACCCTTGAGGCAGGTGGGTTACAGCATATAATGCCATGCTTTTTTTTTTGTAACAGGAATTAAAGCCTACGGCAGGTACAAGTTCACCGAAAGCAAACCTATTTTTTGTTACATATCCCAGTGTGACCAGTTGAAGCTTGTTGTGGTGTAAATGGTGTGGTTTACGCTTCTGGAATGCTGTAGTGTAGGAGATTTGTTGCTTGAATCTGATGCAATCATGTCAGCCTGACTCAGAATCCAGAGGAAATGTTTCCAGGACCTTGTTGAAGACATGCCATGAGGAATTCAGGCTGTCCTTGTGTTCCTAATAAAGTCAAATAAAGTGTCCGGGAGCGTACGTGCCGTGGAACGTTATGTGCAAACACAGATGTATGTTACACAAAGCATTTATAGCTGCGCAGGTGTTTAGTGAACGTGTTATATATGTTTGCATACTTGCTATTCCGGATTCAACACAGAGGATTTCGGTGAGTCTGGGCTCTTGGATTGAGTACAGATTCATGTTTGTGTACAATCCATAAAGACAGAAGTGCATTAGAGTCTGTGTTTACAGAAGCGCTGGCCATATTTCACTCTCAAAGTTTGTGTTGGTTCGGACCAAACATGTCTGCGCTGATGTGTTTGGATCGCAAATGCTGCAGACAAATGATCTGAGCTCCAAAGCATCCTAAAGTTCAAGAATTAAGGCTTCTGTTTTTTAGGAATGCAATTTGAAGAATGTACAGTGTTCACGCCCAAGAAGCTGTACAGAGATAGACAAAAATGTGAGGACACCAGTTGTTCTCTTATTTCAGTCACACTTCACTGCTTACAGGTGGAGAACATAAAGCAGCCTGGGTGCTATGTGTATGGAGTCTGCATGTCCTCCCCATGTGTGCTTGGATTTACTCCGGATACTCCAGTTTCCTCCCACAGTCTAAATACATGCGTTAGGTTAATTGGTGTCTCTAAAGTGGCCCTTAGTGTGTGACTTTGTGCATGTGCCCTACGATGGACTGGTGCCCTATCTAGGGTAAGCACCAGCTGGCCTGCGACCTCGTAAACATTTCCGGTCTTGGTCTTCACTCAGAGTCGATTACTAAAAGTCTTGGTCTTGACTCTAACTCAGTTCCAGTCGTCTTGGCTACAACACTATCCTGACCCCACTCAAAAATTGCCATTTCCAGCAGCCGGGCCGTTCCAACTGAGCACATAAACAGTTGCAGCTCTTTGCTAAATGTAGCTGAGGCATTTTGTGTCGATGCTTAAAGCCAAGCAGTGCAGGTTTTAGACTGAGACAGGGTTCAGTCACGTGGACGTGTGCTGAGATTACAGACTGCCTCCTACTGCATGCCCACTTCTACTGCACTCAGACCTCAAATGGGCCATCCCATGCAAATATCAACTTTGCCATGGAAAAACCAAGTTGTAAGCACAGGAAAGCATCAGCCACTGATGTCTATATTTAACTGATCTGATTTGATTTGGTGGAAATACCATTGCTTCATCGTCAGAGATGAGCGGCGTCGCAAAAATTTACTGAAGGCCGTGAGCAAAACTGCAGGCAGGCTGGAGATGATTAGTGTTTTATTTTTGGTTTTGGTTTATTCTTTATTTCTGTTTGAATACTCGGCAGCTAGGAGTGCGGAGGATTCCTTGTTCTGTCTCTAAAAAATCACTAACAGCTTTACAGAAGAAGACCCAATATTATGCAATTATGTGCATTTTTTCAGAGCTTGCGCACCTTATTGTTATGAAAAGATGCTTGTCTTTGACAAACCGTCTGGATATTTACAATATATATGGACGGTAGTGCAGGATCCTTAAATCTGGGACAGTCAACCTCGGGATCATTAATAGTTGCTTAACAAATTTGGCAGCAGCACGTTCTGATAATTTAAAGGTTAGTCATCTTCGGTGTGTAAATAATCATGCCGTCTCGATTTTCAGCCTCACTTCACGCTTCTCTTTGTGAATGGTGTAGGTTGGTGATAGAAATCAGATGCCGCGCTGAGTCCGTAAACATCTGCATGGCTCAGACGGCCTATCAGCTTCATCTTTGTGGTTATTTGGGAGACCAAGAATTCCCCAGGGTGCCTCCTTTAGGCCTATAAATGATAGGGCTGAAGTTAAGGCTGTTTATTCAAAGAACAGCGGCTCTCTTTGAGCTCCACAGCAGTGTGGCACCCGCATGTCACTGCAGGTCACGCTTCGGCCGATAACAAGCGAGCTTTCCAAAGGCATTGTGTGTCGATTATTTTGGTTATATACAGTACGTGTCTGTATGGATGTGTACCGTTCAGGGGCAGGAGGTAACAGAGAATTGCGTGTTCTCTCTGAGCAGGTGGAAAAAGGAGGAGGAACGTTCGAGTCAGACGACAAGTGTTTGCCATGCTGTCGGCTGCCACCGATGCCACGTTTCAAAGGAAAAACTGGAAGGTAGGAGATGGTCCGTTTGCGTGTTTGTTCCATATTTGTTTGAAAAGCCAAATCATGAAGTTTTGTTTGCCAAACAGATGGTTGCATGGTTACTCGTTTCCCTGCTGCCCCTGGTGGTCGGAGACAGGCCTGGTTTGAGGGAGAATCCAGAAGACGCAGTGGGTTTAGTCACCACTATGCTGGATGAGCAACCGTTCGATTCTTTACCAGACCAGGACGAGGAGATGGGGGATGGAGACGGTCATTCTCCATGGCATAATGTGTATGGTGAGTAAGATTGTTGGGACCCTTAGTGGGTAAAACTCTGTATTATTAAACTTAAGGATCTGAGTTCATATCCCAAATCTGCCAAAATGTCACTGGTTAGAAGGCTGGTCATCTTCTTTGCTCATCGGAATGGTTTCCCTGAATAAAGGTCAATTGTTAAAAAAGAAAAAAACCCACGTCTGTAGATGTGACGTGACTGCATTTGCATGCACTTAACAATCTGATAATCTGATCAGTAATCTGATCAACAGCTTGCGTGCATGCATAATCAGATAACATGAAAGTCACGGGTTCACATGACTCGGGCATTAATCAGATTTCTGCTGCGTAGCCAGCCAATAATCTCAAAGAAGCATGTGATGTAAATTTCAAACGTTTTTTCATTATTATTTTATTATTATTTTAAACGTAGTTCCTTCAAACATATACTAGTACATAGTGTTTTAGAGTATCCTCCAAAATGTTTATTATCCATTTAACAGATGAAGTAATTAATGTCGTTAGCCAGATCCCTTAAGACAATCCCAAAACTCAAACGTACAAAACAAGAGACTGAACTGTTGATCAGTTTTAAAATTAAAACGGATTAAACGAATTATTTATATTTGATCAAAATCCTTTACTATAATATTAGAGCGAGTGAGAGTGAGATCAGAAAGCCCAAATTACAACTAAATTGCAACTACAATTTAAAAACAAGCCCCAAAAACCTGCAGCCCACAACTACTTTTAGAAAAATAATTTCAAACTTGCTTAGGGTTTACATTAAATTAACCAAACTGATCTTAGTTCATGTTCACATTGTAAGTGAACTTACCCTAGTGACGTGCTTCTCGTTCTGGTATGCTTTAGAAGTACCTGTGGGATAAAACAATGGAGATTAACGATCAGTCGAATGCACAACTCATTTAGAAGTAATTCTATCCGAAACTGAGAGGTGAGGAATCGTATCATATACAGGACAGTTACCTACTCTTTACTGTATTGGATTTCTTAGTCTGATTTCTATACCTAAATCGGATTATGCTGTTTACATGACCTTTTAAATAATCAGATAACTACAGAAATCTGGCTTTAATCAGATTATAGCCATGTAAACACACTCAGTGCTGAGTTTAAAAGTGAAGCAAAAGAAAAGACTAGACACATAGTCTGATAACTGCAGTAATCCAATCAACAGGTTTACATTAACTTATATATATATATATAATAAGATAACAGAAAACCTCAGAGTTTACACGACTAATAATAATCAGATTATTATCAATAATAATAATTGGATTTATACTTTGCAACCAGCCAATAATCTCACAGAAAGATGTGACATAAACCAATCAAATTGTAATATTAAATAATAAAATTCTTCATTTTCTCGAGTATATACTGCATTTCATTGTGTTTAATTCCAGGGCTGAAAGATCACACGAGAGAATCCCACATCAGGTCTATGTATATAAACCCAAAACAATGTCTAAATAAAAGTGGGCCTGGCAAGCATGTTTCTTCCCGTCAGCCACTCTGCAATAGTGTGCAGTCTGGAAATACCAACTGGTATACATGCACTGAAAAATCTGCTTACTGAAAAAGATCCAGCTTTCTTCCATAATCTAGCTCAGATTTCTAAGCTTGATTTTTAGCCCAGAATATGCTGCTTACATGACCTCCTGAATAATCTGGCTACGATTACACACTTTTTTTGTTTTGTTTTGTTGTTTAGAGCCATCTGTTTTACTGGAGGAGGAACGTCCATCTCAAAGGGAGCGCTCAGCCCGTTCCTCTGACACGACCGATGCTCAGTCCAAGGGTTCACACAAGAAAAAGAAGAAGAAGAAGAAAGAGAAGGAGAAGGACGAGGATGGGCGGCGAGGCCAGAGTAGCCACGACTGCCACCTGGAGAAGCGCGAGATGCGTGTGAGAGATCTGGGAATGGGCTACGACTCGGACGAGACTGTACTTTTTAAGTTCTGCGTGGGCTCCTGCGCGAGCGTCCGGGGAAACTACGACGCAGCGTTACGCGCTCTGCTGAACAACGGCAGCCTGCCAAAACGCACAGCACGCAAGGTCAGCGTCAGACCCTGCTGCCGACCCACTGCGTACGAGTCCGTCTCCTTCATGGACACTTCCACCACCTGGAGGACCATCGAGAAGGTGTCAGCCTCTGACTGTGAATGTGTGGGCTGAATGGAGGGTGGAGGAGGCGGAAATAAACAGGTCAACCCTCTAGAAGGAGGCACCAAGACATACCCTGAAATTGGGGGAGTAAGAGGTATTCTGGGATCAATAAAAGATCCACAGGAGATCTACGGAGCAAAGGCCTAGAGGGAAGGCCCAATCAGAGCTTCAGTGACTAGCACCATGTATACATTCGGCTTCTTATATTTGCAAAGCCAGACGAAAAAATCAGCAAGACTGCTGGATACAGGCAACGTTTCGAATTTCTCTGGAAGCTCGATGGCAGAGCCACAACAAACGTGCTTGGATTCTTTAAAAAGTAGAGAAGCTTGGTTAGAGATAACACAACCTATAAGGAACGTTCTGCTGGTTACTCAGCCAATGACGGCAGTTTGGATATGACCACTTCACTTAGTGTGGCCAGAAGTGACCCCATAGTTGCTAATCGCTAAACGCAGAACAATATAAGAACTTTTAGTTTAGTATTTGCCGAGCGCTGCAAAGTCTACGCTGTAATTACACAAATAACATTCCTGCAATGTTATGCAGACATTCGATGCAATAATGGTTTGTTTCACAATGTTGTTTTGACCACACCTCTCTCCATTCACAGTTTTACAGTCATGGAAACGTAAACTTAAGTAATCCACCAAAGACATTTTTCTCCTTCCTGATCAGCCAAACCAGAGATGTTTGGTAAGACAGTTATCATCTCCCAGATCAGCCAAGACAATATGTATTTAATGTATTTTATGTTGTATATCTGTATATAACACTGCGTCTTTCTTGAGCTACAAAGCTAATAGCATCAGGTTAGCATTGTGCTAACAACATGGCTGCAAAGCTAATGTTGCATGGTTAGCACATGGTCATAAAAAACAAATATGAGAATTGGACAGATTTCAGGATTACACTGTGCAAACCTCAGAGATTGAAGCCAGTATAGCTACAATGGTAATGTTGATTTGGGTAAGTCCAAGCTACCTTATACTGGTTGGTATTGAACCTGTTTTGTGGCCATCCGTGTTGGTTTCTGTTGGATTTGTGCCAGTCCGATCTACTTTATGTTGGGTTGTGTTTGACCATGCTGGTTTGAGTTAGTCCTGTTTTTTCTGTGTCCATCCATGTTGGTGCATGCTGGTTTGTGCCAGTCCATTGTAGTTTATGCTGGTTAGTGCTACTCCAATCTGGTTTATTCTGGTTTGTGCTGGTCTGTGTTTAACCAAGCTGTTTTTCGTTGGTCCTAGCTGTTTTGTGCCTATCCATATTGGTTTATGCTGGTTTGTGCCAGTCCACTCTGGTTCTTGCTGGTTTTTGCTGCTCCAGTATGGTGTAGCTGGTGATTGTAGACAGCAAAAGTGTGCAGATTTATGACCATCATACCACCAAACCAAAGTTCATGTCATGTCTCTTATACCATTTTTCAAAACATAAGATTCACTGGTCATGCTGGTGAGCTTCTTTGTTCTGGTTTGCTGTTAGCAGTGTTGCCTCTCTGAATATAAGTTTCCAAATGCTGTTAGCATACAGTAAATGTATTATGGGATGGCAGGATGACTTATTGATGAGATCAGTGGTGGTTCTACTGAGCCAAAATGCTCTTTTGAGGCAAACGTATGACAATTTAAGGTGTAGCTTTGGTGTTCTTTGTAACTTCAAGGTTGTTGGACAGAAACAAACCTAAATCCTGTCTTGGCTGATCATTTGGGATAAAGGGAGCAATGTAAAAACTTTACCACATCAAACTACCTGAACCAGTACTGTGGAGGGAGAAGTCCATCAACACTTTAATGTGACTGACGGCTCACACGCGAACTGACAGTGTGCTTAGCACCTGGACTCATGCTCACCTCGACTACAATGCCTTCCGTCATTGTGCTACACAATGGATGCTGTGCATCTCTTAGCATTTACTGTATGCATCATAGGTCAAATATTTATTTTTGCATCTAACTTATTTATTTATTGCCATGTATAAGGATGTGCTTTAGACCCTTTCTATTTATTGATGTGTGTAATATGCTGTATATCGTCCTGTGTTCCGATCAGCAAGACAAAAATCACTAAAACACAAAAACGTTTGTTATTTACAAGATGTGACACGTGCACTTCTAAAGTTGTAAAACTTGGTCCAGAAAGACAAAATGAAGGGGACAATTTTAATCAGTATGCATATATACTAATGTCCGCTTTACTCTGTGGATAGTTCAATGGAAAAAATAGCACTCACGTACCTGTAACCTCAATGCTCCAGGGCAAAACGAAGCATGTATACAAACTGTATAATTAAATCTTTTGGCTGAACTGTTCCAGTAAAGAGAAGCTGCTCTCGAGAAAATACTCATATACATTATAGTAGACATTTATTACCTTTTTCCACAGTATTTGCATCAAATTATGATGATGATGATGATGATGATATCATCCGTAATTCTTGTGCAGATGTCTTGTATAGAAATAAAGATGTTTTAATGTAATGTCACTCACGAGTCACTCCAAATATCTTCTTCCTTTACATAACTAGGCATAAACAGGAACATAAACCTTGTCTTTGTTACGATCAGTGGTGGTGTTTTTGACCGGACCCAGAATGCGGGATAAATATATCCCCACGCCGTATAATAA
>JAUZSV010217384.1:0-20354 GCA_034780495.1 Parotocinclus cesarpintoi
TTATCCAGAGCGACTTACAACTGATACAGTCTTACAATCCAAGCAATGGTGGGTTAAGGGTCTTGCTCAAGGACCCAGCTTGGCAGAGGTGGGATTTGAACCCTGGACCCTCTGATTCAGAGTCCACTACCTTAACCGCTAGGCTTCCACAGTCCCAGTTAGTCATCCTCTTCACAGGACGTTGCCAACAGGATACTGCTGGCTGAACAGTTTTGATAAATGGACTATCTGCAGTGCAGCTGTGACACAGGTGTTTTAAAAACTCCGCCAGCACTGCTGTATCTGATCCACTCTTACCAGGTCAACACACACTAACACACCACAACCTCATCAGTGGCAGTGCAGTTCTGAGAATGATCTACCACCCAAATATAACTATATGGTAACAGGGAATTTAATTGTAAAACTACAACGTGTAGCTATATGGTAAGCAGAACAAACTGACAATGTGTGTAGAAAAAAGGCAGGTGTTCCTAATAGTGATCAGTGGCTATATGTACCGCTGACAAAATTAGGGAATATTTCATTATAAAATCTGTAATTTGTGTGAGCAGTATATATAAACAAGAGCAATAAGGTTAAGCAAAATCCTTTCCTATAATATTAGATATACTACTCATAAAGATAATCTTTCTAACCACATTCCAAATTAAACTAATGTTTTCATTTCAGGAAGACTGATACAAAGACAGTATAGTGGGGGGGGAAAGCCAAAATAAAAACTCACACAAAAGTAAAACGCACACACAAAAACTGAAATGATAAATAAATGACCTTGAAATACTATTATATAGTAAATATTAAAACCAAAAGAAAGAACTTAATCAAAGCGAAAGGCATGCAGTTATGCCGTGCTGTAGCACACTCTTAATCGACTCGTTCTTCGAGTCATACCCCTGTCCTGAGCAGATTTAGCCACACAGATGCCATCCTCAGCGCTAAAGTCTTATTCTAAACCTCAATCTAGGGCATGCAGTCTGAAAGGCCGGGGTGTAGAGGTTACAGAGGAAGTTGATACGTGCTTTTCTGGATGTTGAATTAAAGGTGTAGCTGTGGGTGATCTGATTACGGAACAACAGGTTGTATTGAAGGGTGAGAAAACCAACCACACCTGGCTAGGTTTGTTTATAGGGCCTGCGTTTTGAGCTCGATCGGTTCGCCACGGGTGTCCTGCTGACCCTCAGTTTCTGCAGGTCGGCTGCCTTTGAGAATGGCCACCCTCTCGATGAAGCCACGCATACGTGGGAACAGCACAAAGTCATAGAGCAGGGCACCAATACCACCACCGATCAACGGACCAACCCAGTAGACCTGTCAGAGAAATAAAAAGAAAACGATATTTGATTAACTAGCTTTTCTGAAAAAAAAAATGTTCAAACCAAAACTACTTCTGCTGATTTGATGGATCCCTAAAAGGCGTTACACACCGAACACATTTTTTTTAAATGCAATTAATTACAGGTTTTTTGGAAACGTTATTGTGACGTTTTTTTCATACGATCCCTCTGTTTTGTCTTTGCAAATTTCCTCCAGTCAAATAAATCCATTCAGAGTTTGGATGTACTGCATATGTCATTGTGTAGCCTTAAACATGCTTAACACACATACAATAAGATCATTATCATAAAGCTTCATTTATAATAATGTGTTGAAAATCTCTTGTAATTTATTGCACTATGTAATGAACGTGAAAAACTAAAATTAAAATAGTTAGTCCTTTGTTGCATTGAGGCATCTGTTGCTTAGCTTAGTAAGCTGGATGCTTTCCCGATGCCCAGAATCTGTGGGAGAGTACCATACTGCGTATCGCTAGCCCAGGGCAAAAACCCAATTTATAATTCAGAACAGCTAGTGCTAAATGTGTATTTATGTGTATTATCGAATTCCCATCAACAAAACATTCCCCAGACCATCATAAAAGAGGCAGGACCTGTATGTGTATGCACTAATATCCAAGGTTTATTTATCTGGTTAAAGTTAGTTCGATTTCAGATTGTATTTTTTATACCACATTAAAATTGCTTTCTTCTCACACAGTTTCACTGAATGTTTGAGATTTTAAGACTTGACGCAAAGTTTCTTTTTATGAATGTAAAATGTGTGTAATTTCATTTCATTCTTGCATCTAACATCAAGTTTGGATCAAGTTAGGCCTAAATGTTTGTAAAGTCCCCCTGACACGATGCTCTATTGTAAAAAGTGAAGAGTTAATAAATTTAAATCGATTTTAATAAATTAATTACAGTGTTCAGACTTTGGAACACATTTACCTCAAACCCCGCAATCTAAGAGAGGTACAGTCTCACTTATTGATCTAAAAATGCAGGGGTAGGGTTAAAATAAGGCTCCGCCTATGAACCACAGGTACGTTTCAGTAGTGATTAAAAAGTCTTTTTATTATTATTCAAAACTGAACTTATGATGAATCTAAATCTATTGTCTATTATGTTGCGGGAACAACTGCAAACAAATTATGTAACTTTACCATTTTGTTTCATTTATAAAGTTTCATCAATCTTCAATCATCAAGTCTTGCACATTCCTACTGTGCCAATTTAGAGCAAGCACTTAACCAAATGGATGTTTTTGGAATGTGGGCGAAAACTGGATTACCCAGAGTAAACCCACACAGACACAGGGAACACATGCAATTTCTAGGCAGGTAGTGTCTGAGGTCGGGATCAAATTGGGGAACTCTGGGGCCTTGATGGGGCATTGGGTCATTAGGGTTTGTGACAGTCACCTCCTAATAAAATGCACCTAATAGAATGATACATTGTTATATATTTATAATATTACCATCTCAATAAATGTATCGAGTTATAGAGATAAATAATCATCATAATCCTTGTGAAATGCACTCTGACCAAATTGCTTTTGATTAATTAGATCATTTTCTGTTGAACTACATTTTGAAATAATTTGAAACAATTGTTTTTATATTGTTTTGAAAGTTATTAATGTTGAATAATTAAGGCTTTTGTGGACAAAATGACTGGAGGAATCCGGATTGAAGATATAACGATTAGAATGTTTAGAATGTAGTTTAAATCCTACTGAACCTAGAGACCCTCTCATGTGTTTGGACTGCATTCTGACTTCATAAACTGTCCAAGTGGAACCTCTTGTAAAATCAGAGTAACAGAGAACACTTCTTTCATGTTGTTTTGGATGAAATGCTCAATAAATGTATCATGATCTTACCCAGTGGTTGATGAAGTTTCTGGTGAACACAGCAGGAGCAAAGGATCTTGCAGGGTTCATTCCAGCACCGGTGTAATACATCTGCAACCGATTTAATACAGATCAAGACTTTCGCCAAAAGCGATATTTATCCAGAAGAAGCCATTGAACTTTTAAGCGAGACTAAGCAATGTCTTGTTCCTTGCAAAAAAAGCCTAGTACAAATGGTAGTGGAAATCAAAAAGCCTGGCTGCTTGGTAAAGAATGAATCTCCATCCCACTGGTACTGTCGGGTCCTTGAGCAAGGCCCTTAACCCACAATTGTTTGGATTGAATGTCAGTCCTATATGTAGATGTACGTTTCTTACCCCAAACAGATGGCCCATGAACACAGAGAATCCAATGGACAAAGCAGCAGAGCCCAGTCGCCCATTGCGCCGCTCATCAGTCACAGCAAATACGCACACCACCAACTGTAGGGTGAGGAAGACCTCGATGGTGGTGGCCATGCCCAGACTTATGCCAGGCTGCAGCTAACCACGGGAGAACACAAAAATAGAAAAGAGACAGCACTGACATTTCTTCTCTCACACTGAATTACATAAGCTCTGAGGAATCTGTGACATCAGTACTGGCATAGTGATTTGGTAAGTTCACTCAAGACAATCTATTGCTATTAAATTTAAACCCAATGCTGGTGGCAATCACTTCTACTTATGTTCAAGGTGAAGGGTGGGAAGTCATCTCTGTTCACTTACTGTGTTAAGAGCCAGGTTTCCTCTCACATTGTGCGGGGTTACCCCGTACAGAACAGCAGCTCCAGCCATAGCCCCCAAACACTGAGCGCAGATGTAGAAAAAGGCACGAAACAGGGATATCTGGGAGCTGACCACATAGGCAAAGGTGACAGCAGGGTTGATGTGGCCTCCACTGATGTGACCGATGGACTGGATGAACGTGGCGGCTGCCATGCCGAAGCAGAAGGACACCTGGAGCACGTTATGTGAGCTGCTGGTCCAGCGCAGAGCTGCGCCAAGCCCAAAAAACACAAAAAACATGGTGCCATAGAACTCGGCGAAAACCGCCCGCCAGAACGACATGTACCGGAACTCCCACATGGCTGCAGCAGATAAGGGGCAAACTGGAGGGATATGTACTGATGAGAACCTCCCAGCAAGCCAAGGCACCTATACCAAAAACTGCTCTATAATCTAGCTACAGAAGCTCAATCTATATATTTAGATGATAAACACTAAAGATACCTTCTAAAGCAAATATAGACACAAACACCTGTAGGCTACAAACATGTATGCACACAAAGCAACACAACTTCAGTGTGAAATCATCTGTCTTGTTAGCTTACTGTTCGTCATAAAGCTGCTGTCATATTATTAAAGCTACTTGGACAGACAAAGGTTGAGCATGTCCAGCAGACATTCAGCCCCTGTGCTGGGGCCCACAGTGCTGGGGGTATTTATAAGGCCCCTGAGCCAGTGACACTACTCACCCCCTGTAGAATTGTGGGAGTGGTGAGGGGACAATACAAGGATAAAAGCAGAAAAAACTTAACCCATGCACCTCCTGTTGTGTAGACCATAAATATTAGTTTTCACTTATATGTTTGGTGAAGTTTCTTAAACTTTCATCAAGTTCTCAACATGAATGAAATAAAACAAATACAGGTATGCACTATTTAACGACCATCCAAACTGCTTTACTGCCCCTAGTCTTAACATTTAGAATAAATTAGCAGGTTTGTTTCTGCCCTTGCGCCCAGAGTTGCCAGGTGGGCACCGGCTGGCCCGCGACCCCCTGTAAATTAAGAGGAAGCTAATGGATGGATGGATATAAAGAGAAATAAAAATATGTCTTTATCTCCAGATGTGGAGTCTGCAAATGGTGTTTTATGACATGTCCTATTATAGATATTCCGCTCACAAAATGGGGGATATTTCCAAATAATATAATAATATTAAAGTAATAATTGCACTGTCCAGAAAAGAACTAATGAAACTATATTAAACTCAAACAAAGAAATGTTGAAATTATGTTAATCTGAAACATGGAAATATAAGAAGTGTGTTTTATTTAGAGAGTCAAAAATGAATAATGGAAATCAAGCGAATTTCTCCAAGCAAATACCAAGTACCAAGTCATAGTTTTTCATTGAACTTTACTTGCAAAATTGGTGATGGGACTGAGCTCCCAATGAACTCAAAATAACTGTCAGTCAAAACCAGATTCAGCTTTTAAACTGATCCTCCAATCATAATTTGGAAGCTAAAGGTCCAGGCCAGTCGAGGGCCGCCCACAGCTCCATACACCCCCAGAGATGCTGAGTGTCTGGGGTGGGACAAAGCAGTGCCATTTATCCAATGACCGTTGAGTTTCAAGGCAAAGAAAAAACTGTTCTATTCAGTCCTATTGAAATGAATGGACACTCAGATTCTACAGTCAAATGCATTTACCATGGACCATATAAGAAAATGCTTTCTTTAAATCTATGGCAGTGACACTACGGGAATGTATGAGAAGTTTTATGAGATTTATGAGAAGTAGCTCATTCTGAACTCGCCTTCATGATGAACATGTTCTAACAAATTTGTAGTTAATGTAACGTTAACACAACTGTACATATATAACCATTTCATTTTTGACGTTTTAGGGGAAGCTGAGCTTCTGCTGTAGTCGTAGAGAAATCACATCTGCACCACCTGCGCTGTAAATCTAAATTTGTATTCTACATTTGGACCCTTAAAAGCTGCAGTGCACTCATAGAAAAAAATGTTAAGCAAAACAACCAAGCAAATTTAGTCTGAGTCAGAGCCTAAAGCCCAGTTCAGCCTTTTTTTTTGATATTCAGGTTTAGGTCTGCCGACTTAATGGATTTAAAATCTAGGAAGTACCACATCACTGAAAATAAAATGTGTAATCTTTAATACTGTATAGTGTAATCTGCTACACCAGTGTAAAGCCAGGTCAAGTTTTTATAGGATATTTTACAATGGAGAATTGTCTCAAACGAACTTTCTTCTTTTATCTAACACCAGTTTGAGCAAGCCTAGGTTAACAGTGGAAGGGAAAAACTCCCTAAACATTCCAAGTAGCAAACCTTGGGAGAATCAAGATTCAAAAAGGACCCATCCTCCTTGTTCTCAGCTAAATAAATATTAACAGAGAGAACATATTAAAATAAAATAATTAAAATAAAATAATATGTAGGAAAAAAAAAGTTAGATAATGTTATATAATGAAAAGTATAAGATAAGAGAATATAAGAGCTTAGTGTAAATAAATAAAATGTTGAAATGGCATAAGTACACTGTCTCAAAAGCTTGTGCAAAACAATAATTAACTCATATTTAGCAGTAATGGTTATGGCATTAATCAGGAAAGCTGTCCTAATTAAATCTGTGGTCTCTCGATCAGGCTGTGCCTGCTCGTTCAGTGCAGAACTGATTAGACAGAGTTTTACATTGTGTGTTGGTCAGTCTGTGCAATAAAGCTCTGGAAAATCTAGGTTTGAAGAAGAGGAGGGGGCAAGAGGGGCCAACGCTGAGCCTCTATCACACAAATCAGAAGAGCACTGAAAGAATACTGCTGTGCTTGCCTTTTCATCATGACGGAAACAACGCAAATCAGCAACACAACTTGTATCAGGAAGGCTAGAGATACTTCTATTTAAATACATACTGCAGAATACACTGCTTACAAAAGGGGGGTATTTCTTTATGAGAGATTTCATTTTGAAATGCTCCCTAATTTTTGGGGCATATTTCATTTTGAAATTGTGAGCAGTAAAGATGCAGTAGTCCATCTGTTTCTCTGCATACTTTGCTAGTTGCCTTTACTCTGTTCACTAATTGCCAGGACCCTCACAAATCAGGAACTATTTGGGTAGTGGATCATTCTTAGCACTGCAGTTACACTGATGTGGTGGTGGTAGTGTGTTGGTTTGTGTTGAGCTGGTACAAGTGGATCAGACACAGCAGTGCTGCTGGAGTTTTAAAGACCTCAGTGTCATCACTTACATAAAGGTACATAAAGGTATTTGAATACAGGATCACATGCAATAACAAAAACGTAAACAATTGATTTATTATACAAGAGTTAGAAGATTTTAAAATAAAATAGTAAAATAGTCTACTTAGTCGTTTCTGTTCTCACACCAACTACGATGATGTCCACTATAAGGCGCGTACATGACATGCTTATCTAATATATTTCTGTTGTTTAAGAAACTGTAATTACCGTATCATGGTCTTCAGGAGGATTGTAACAGATCGCTAATTAAAAGTGGTGTCTCCAAATGTATGGCTGCATTAGAGTTCATCACAATTCAGCTGGAGATAAATTAGGCAAACATTAGATATCTCATGAGTCTAGCAACTGGACATCTTCAGTCATGAAGATGTAAAACCCTAGTTGTTTCTACTAATGAGTGAGAGAAAAACAATATTCACCAATTATTAATAGTTACCAGCAGACTAAATATATTCAGTTGGCCCTCAAAAAGAAATTAAATCCTGAAGAAAATGCCCACAGAGGTCACTATCCTAAAAATAATTGCATTGTAGGCACCTCCATACTTTCACAGATACTCAGTCTCTACGCATGTCTGAGCATTGTTTGTCTCACATCTAGTTCCTTCATATGTACGATTTTATTGTCATTCCTTAAACACTAGAATACTAAAAGTATTTACATGACTTTATATTATATTAAGTATAAGTACTATAAAAGTAATCTAGAGAGTTAAGCATATGGAAGGATAAGTGTAGATTATGTGTTAGGGTTCACAGATTTTCAGGCACCACTGTACGTTTCGTTAAAAGAATTTCCCAAAACATAACCATGCCAGTATCAATACTGAGAATCCAGTAACAGCCATCCACCTAACAGTGTTGTAGTGTTGTAGTCACTTTCCACAGATGGGCAGGAATTAATAAATTATGCATAACAGCTTACAGGCTAGATTCCACACCTATATGGTAAGTGCACGTATTTAAATGCTTAATAAGTGTTCTTAGATTCTCTGTACACTCCTGGTAGGGTCCCTTGCATGTCAAACATGTACTCAGTGTGTTTGAGAGTCGTAACAGCTTTGCAGAATGTACCAGGTTATGCATTTCCATTATGTTCTGGATTACGCTGCTAACATGCCGGTAAGCCGCCTTTTGTAAATACAGCATCGAGAGCGTGGGTCAGACTTTAAACCTGCTTGCATGGGGATTTTTCTCTTACTTCTCTCACAGACTGCTGACACCAACACAAAGTGCTGGCAGGCAGATATCAAACCACACAACCCCCACCCTAAGACCCACAATGCCCTCTGCAATTGGACCATTTAACCTGCCAGAGCAGTGCCCACAGTCGATTATTCCAGCGATATCAAATCAATCAAATCCATTTTTGGTCACACACACAACCATGGAGTGTGGGAGTTGCAGTAAAATGCCTTATGAGTACCCACTAAATAAACACTATAAAAGCTCAAGAAGGAGGAAAAAGGAAAATCAGGTTGTTTTGCACTCAGCATTGCCTTTGCTTAGTCTATTTGCACAGTTAAATGTAAACTTGTAGTTGTTTTCTAATTTGGTTGCACAAACTTGCTGGCTCAAAAACCAAATCATTTGATTGTAGTGTGTAAGGAGAAAGGGACACAGGTGGGAAAAGTTTTACTCATTAAGCTTGACTTCATCTGGTCACAGCAGCTTTTGACACACGGTTTAAGAGGCACAAACGAGACTCACTGTTGAATTTTTTAGAAGAGCCTTCTTACCTGCAACCGTACCATAAAGACCAGCTTTGTATAAAGACTGTCAGATGCACAGACATACCAATCTCACCATAAAGACATGTACTTTGTATATTACTATGTCTACCTTGGAGACCTTCAGATTGTTGGAAAGTGTGAGACCACCATCAGCTCTGGATTAAGCAATGGACTGGACTAAATGCTGATATGCATATTTGTATGTTATTCTGTGCAATATTTCTCTTTATCATCTTGTAAGCGATAGCTTTTAAACTCTTTTTTAAACTCCTTCTCATAATATTTCACTAGTGCTGGTCCACCTGTTATTTTAATTTACTTATTATATTTTTAAATATGTGCTCAGTTAATATTTAGTTTAGCAATTACTATAAACAAATTAATTAGATAACTTAGTTCATTTTTGGTACTTGGTCTTGGTACGTTCAAAGTTTCTTCCTTATAAAATTTAAGTAATGTATCTTTGCAACGGTAACCCTAGACATGCTCAATTTGAGATTGACTTTATAATATAATATAAGATAAGATAAGATAAAATAAGATAAAATAAGATAAGATAAGATGAGATAAGATAAAATAAGATAAAATAGTAACGCTGTTTTGCTCCATTGTAAAGAGGTGCGATAGAATTGCCAGAAGGCCCAGGATTCAAATCCACCTTGGTAAGTGTTGGGTTCCTGAGCAAGTCCCTTAATCCACAGTTGCTTGGAATGCAAGACTATCAGTTACAAGATGCTCTTAATAAGTTGGTCTGCTAAATAAATAAATGTACACAAATGAGCATTCTGGTTCATGGTGTGTCTTGCTGTCGGTAGGTATTCACCCCATAGTCCTTGCCGTTTCCAAGATGCTCTGACCCAATGGTTTAGACATAAAACTATGACCTTAAAGTTGCTTTAAAGTTAGTAAAGTGTTATTTGGGCAAATCTGAGCACCAGATAAGATGACATGAGATTTGAGCAGTGTGTCCCAATTTGTCTTTTCATTTGGTCACATTGTTGTTGTCTACAGTTATTAATGAGCTCTCCTATTTGATTTTTCTTTCCTATGGGGTGGTATCTGCTATTTTGGTCAGTGAGTTTTCAAACTGATTTTGCATTTATTTAAAAAAAGGTGCTTTTGTGGAAAATGGTTTCACGTTAACTTTACATAAAAGAAAACTACAAACAGGAGATGCACTAACTGTATATATTCTGCCAATGAATTTATATTTGATACCTAATACTCAGCATCAACACTTTTTGAAATACAGTTGTGTATTTAGCTTTGTAGCCTGAAGGTGGAAGGCTAAGGTTTTATTGTAATTTAGGATTTTAGAATTCATTTTTCTGAGCCCAGAAGATTTGTCCAGTGGCGACCTCAGATGGTTCAAGTGGTTGTCCAGCACGCTCAGGAGTTTATTCTGTAAGCACTTACATTTAGAGCATGTAGCAGATATCCAACCACCTACCTGAGAAGACTGTACCTTATTGTGGGTTGGACAAATTAAAATGATAATTTCACAGATAATTATTATTTACTTCCTAAAAATAAATTTTACTAGTGTAATGGCTTACAGCTTTATTGTAACTGTAATCAATTAATTCTTTACAATTTTTGTAAACTCAGACCACAAAATATACTATTAGTATCACTTTATGGTAATCACCAAAGCTTCAGACTAGAGATTTAATCACATTAAAAAAAAAAAGAGAAGTGTATCTGTATCTGTAATCACACCACTGGGAAGAGGGTAATGTGATAAATGTCGTTTAAGAAATGTCCCCATGTTTTATTGTATTTATTTGCTGACAAAATAACTTTATAATTGATTCATTAGCAATTTATATAAATAAATATTTGTTCTGTAATTGTGCTAAGGCAGAATAGAGAACTGAATAGCATCAGCAATAATTGTGCGCCTACATTTTGGCTGAAGGTATTATCTGTACTAAAGCATATTCAATATTCAATGATTAATTTTGTTTTTAAACAAACTGTTGTATCAAAGCAATATAACACCGGTTGTGTATTATTGTAAATAGCATGACAGATGTGATCATCTACGGCACTCGCTTTAAGATCATGCCTGAGAATAACTTACAGCAGTGATGTCAATCGCCCTCTCGTGTTGTACTGCTGTTGTATGTAACATAAGCTTTATGCAACTTGTTTATTGCATTTTTAGAGATGGATTTGCAAAGCGAATAGTAGGCAAAAGCTGCCAAATTCAAAAGCAACCAAAACATTTTCAGATTTTTCCATTCAAACTCATGTCTCAATTGCAAACATGTTAGTGAACAGCATTTCATTATTTATCCACTGGAAAGAGCAACGACCTGACAAGGCTCTGCTATAGACTCCAGATTATGTATATTAAATGGCTTAAGGAGGAAAATGTGAGTGTATGGAATAAAATAAAAGTTTAGGATGGAAAACAGAAAGCAAAAGGAGGATAAAAAAGGTACTGAGAATCATCTGAAAGAGAAAATACACTTCGAGAAAACCATGGAGAGAAATAAATGAGAAAAGAGCTGATTGATGAATAAAAGATTATATAGCCAGAGAGAATGAAAGAGTGATAGGAGATGAATGAATACAGAAGAGATACTTGGGTTACTGGCAGAGGAAATGAAGATCATTAATGACGAAAGTGAGGAGATGAAGAGAGAAAGATTGAATGACAAGTAAAGGATAGGAGGAAGAGAGAGAGAGCAGAGAGAGATAAGAACTCAATATAAACAGTAGTTAAAGGTCTCCTGAGAGACAGAGACAGAGAGGTAATGTGAGGACGAAGAACAGTATTGATGAGAACAAGAAGGAAATGATCAAAAGAAAAGTGTCTCAGGGATCTGAAGTGAGGGAAAAGTAGGAAACAGATGAAAATGAGGAGATGGATCAGCTTTTATACCACATGCAGCTGAACTCACTGTTTAAGTTTGCAGAGAGAGGAAATATTTGATAGACAACGATAAACCATGATGATAATGGTCAGAACATAAAGATAAACAGCTAGGCAGTTTCTATTTCAGTTTCTAGACTATTTTCAGAACTGATTTTATATTGTAACCCGTACTCATCATCAAAGTACAGGAAAAATGTTCATTCATGTTCAAAAATGTTCACCCTATTTGACATTCATTTACTTTCTTAATCGGGGTCACAGGTAAGCTGGTGGTATAGGGGTAAAGAAGGAACCCAAGTTACTCCACCTGGCATCCAACCCAGTCTAACCCAGTTCTGTATTTATGACAAATCTGCCTGAATCCTATGAGTATGTTATTAGTTGCAAGCAGCAGTAGGCAGTTGGATGACTGCAAGACATGAAAGCTGTTAAATCATTAGTATTTTGTTCAAACTGAATATTAACTTCTTTACCTTGTATTGTATTATTTTTGTATTATTAATCGAGATTTAAATACACTGCGCTCATCTTTATTTTGACCAGTAGCCCTTTACAGAAAGAAAGTTTTTTATTCTGATTTGGAATATGTCAACAATTTTTAGAATTAAAAAAACGCATTTCCCTCAAACACACAAACAGTTCCTACAGACAGTAACACCAGAGAAACTAAAGACTTGTTTTGAACCCTTGCATTCTAATGTCATATAGATTACCATGTGACGCTGCATATACGTATCTAAGAATATTAGCATGTATGTAGATATGGATTAATATAAACCAATATCAATTTCATATTAGATATTATATAAAAGATGACCTCTCTACTTACATGAAGTAATCCGAAAACAATCAGCCTCTCACTTTACATTCTGGCAGATGTAAATTAAAATACGAAAACCCTAGTGTACCTGTGGTCCCTACCATTCCATTGTCATGACTAAGCCCTACTAATGTATGGACTAATGTACATATCACTAGTCCATGGTGTCTCCCTCACTTTATTATCCCCCATACAAACAGGAATCTCTCAAACATATAAACACAGATTTGATATGACACTTAATTGACATGTGCACTCACCTATGTACCCTGCCCTCTCAAAGATACAGGCACTTAACACCCGGCCAGAGTTCTTCACAGGAACTTGATCTTGGCCCTCTGTGGTGGTGGGCTAGCATATTAGACCACTGCACAAACTGAAATCAAATAAAGGTTTGAATCATTAAAGCTTTCAGTTACAACTGGGATTTTCTCCACTTCTACTCAGTTTGGGGAGTATTAACTGAGCAACTATTTTAGTAACGAGTAATAATATTGCTAATTCCTGTTTGCATCAATGAGACTATCCTGGAATTGGCTGGCTGCAGAAAGAACCACATCCTGCACAAAATCTGTAAGTGCAACACCATACATTTATGTCACATTCCCAACACTGAGTTCATAACTAAGTCCAGCAATTTGTTTTTACTTCTGATCCACAGGAGCAGGACATACCGTTACAGCATTTAGCAAAGACTCGGTTGCAGGACCACCAGGTTCTGTAACAGTTTTTCCCCCATGCCATCAGACTGCTAAATTCTGAACACTAACGGTTTATATGCTGCTGCTGTATGATCATCAGGTCGATACGGAACATCATGCCCTTCAGTATACTTATTTAAATCCGGCTACCTCTGTGAATATCTATAAATATGTATATATAAACTATTTTTTAACTCCACAGGTAACTCTTTCACTACTGCACCTAAATATATCTTTCACTGTGTATATTTCATATTTCATAGTCCTTATATTTTTAGTTCTATTCTCGTTTTTTTCCTATGCTGCTGTACATTTCATACATTTTTTGTCAATTCTGTGCAAATATTTATATTTAGAAATGCTTTTCTCTCTTCTTTTCTCAAATTACGTGCAAGCTATCTGCAATGAAATTTCGTTCTGTGTACACTTCCGAATGACAATAAAGTTTGTCTAAGTCTAAGTCTCTATTTCCAAAGCGATGGTGGGATAAGGACTTTGTTCAAAAACCCAAAATTGACAGCTTGGCAGAGAAAGGATTTGAATCCTAAATTGTCTGGACTAAGCATTCTAACTAAGCCACTACAGCCCCACAAAAACAGATAGAATCTCATAATTAGATATTGTAATTCAGATTTTTCTATTATTTTTATTCACATTCTGCTATATCACTATCCGACAACTCACTAGAGCACAACTCTATCAGCTATAAATGCTTATTTAGTTTTGAAATGCTAAAAATGCTCAATAGTTTTTTTTTTTTTACAAATTGCTTCTGATTCAGTTACTATTAACATTTGGTATGTTTTTCTTACATTGCTATTGAACTCCACTTCCTTAACGTTGACTTACTTAAATTTTCAGGTCACAAGCTAAAGGACATCTGAGCAAGGAATCAGGGATCAGGCATCAGTTTTGTTTTGGGATGCACCCCACGTCTCAGAATAAATTAGCCTGTCATGTGAGGCCAGGTGTAGCTGATTGGAGGCAGCAGCTTGCTTATGTCCCGATGCTGGCATACGTTCTGTTTTTTGAATATTATCTTGTCAAATTGAAGTTCTGGAATAAGAATCAGTTCACCTTATTCTCATTTGGCCAGCTGGGAGCAGAATGGAAAATACCTGCTATGAATAAACAAGCGAGTATTCATGGTGCTCCTCAAGTTCCTCTCCACTTGATGGTAAATCATATGACGACTGTGTGACTTTAAACCAGTTTTACTTAACGAACGGTTGAACCTTTTAAGTTATTGAGTGATTATTTTTTAAGAAGTAATACACACTTAGATAGAAGCTCTTTCTCAAATCTAGAATAAAATATTTAATACATTCATGCAACTCAGTACCTATTTGAATATTAGGCTCATTTGATTTTCCTCTTTGATGTTTTAATGTCAACCAAAGACTAGATAACATTAATCCAAGCTAAAAGACTTCATATGTTTAAATATATAAGAGATCAGGAAATGTAAAAAATAAACTAATAAACTATAATGGTTCCAATTATTAAGAACTGTTTGCCTCTACATTCTGAGTACTCAAAATATCAATATATCAAGCAGCATGACTGATTTCATATATATTGCTCACAAAAATCAGGGGATATTTCAAAATGAAATATGAAAATTAATTTTATTTTAAAATATCCCATAATTAAATATAGCCTAATTTTTGTGAGCAGTGTATATCAGGTAAAATTGCATTTTGGATGCAAACAAAATTAGACAGTATAGGTTAATCAGTCTGCAGTTTTTGAAGGCAGTTCACAAACCGTGTCTGCAGCAGTTATGAAACTCAGGAAACAATATCTTCTATTGGCGCCATCTATTGGTTAATAAAGGTATAGTTCTAAAAACATACACTTGGTGGCGCTCTTTTGTTAAAAATGAGAAAAAAGCGGCTCACCCTTCTCCTTTAGAACGGGAGAAGCCTTGATATCGCCAGATCCATATCTCTCTCTAATATCAAGAGATCCTAAACTTAAAGTTGTGTAAAGTTGTGTACAGTCTGAAAATGAGTAAAACAATAATGGCACAAAGGGTTTTTTTCACCAAATGAATTTTATTATAACTTTCTACGAAACCCTTTCTATATCAGAGTCAAATTTGGGCAAAGAAGAAAACCCTATACAAGTTGTATGATGTACTTAAAATATACAACACAGACATGATATGCACATTCTAATTTAGGAAACATTTTGTAATTATTAATACTGAATCTTAATTTTTTTATATTATATATTTAGCGGTATATGAGTTATATTATGTTCTGATTATTCACTCCTTCATTTAAGATGGACCAGTGGCACTGAACATTATTGTGAGAACTAAAAGACTATTATTCATATTTCATCTTCCATTGATCTTTTTCAGGGTCGCAGTTGCAGCAGGGCAAGTAAAAAAGCCAAGGCATCCCTGGACCCTGCCACTTCCACCAGCTCCTCCTGAAGGATCCCAGCTGCCCACAGGCCAACTGGCATCCTTCCAATTGACCGTGCCTGGAACACCTTCAGCAGGAGTCACCCGGATCTGATGCATCATCCCATCTCAAATGGTTTTTCTCAACACGAAGGAGCAGTGGTTCTTCTCCCAGATTGCCAAACCCCTCACCTGATCACAGAGAGTATGCTAACCAGCCCGCCAGAAAAAGATCAAAACTGCTCCTTATCTCGTTCAAATCTCATGAACATGGGTGAGTCTGGATTGAGGAAGTGAGGTCTATTATATATATATATATATATATATATATATATATATATATACACGTGGACAGGCTATACATGCTCATTTAAAAGAACATTTTTAATTGTAAACAGAATTTGATTGAAAAGATGAATCTGAAATAAACTTCAGAATTCATTAGTATATATGTCATGTCCCCCAGACCAAGCCCTCATGCAGCATTTATGGGGAACTTAAAGACAAGCATTCTGTAACATCACAAGATGCCCTTTAAAATATTGCGAAGTCATGCCGGCATCGCATGTATTATCAGATTCAGAAATTTTCACCTCAGTTCTTATGCCAGTTAGATTAGATTTGTAATGAAATACATCATTTTCACTATTAGTCAAGTCTAGTCATGTCAGCTTTATTTCTATAGTGCTTTTTACAATAGCACATTGTCTCGAAGCAGCTTTACACAAATTTAGATTTGTGTGTCCTCCTAAAAACAGCAAAGACTAGCATATGTTATGTTCTGGACAATTTACCAGCAAGACTATGCGATTTCACCAGCAAACCCAGCACCAGACCAGCACAAGCCAGCATCAATCAACTTGGACCAGCATGGAACATGGAACACGTATGGTGTTGCTAATGACCAGTATACCAGCATCCAAAGCACAGCATATGCTGTATTTAGCAGGGTATACTGTACGAAAGCATACACATATACACACATACACATACACATGCATACACACTAACACACACTCTATTTCAAGAAAATGGTCTGTGACCCTATTGTAAGAAGTGGGCGTCTATTCCACTTAAACAAAGAAATGTAAAGGTTATGTTTAACTGAAATAAGGAAATGCTACGTGTGTGTTTTATTTACAGTGCAAGAAATTAACAATGAAAATGATCAAGCAAATACCAAAAAATAGGTTGCAGTTTGTTTGAACTTCACTTGCAAAATCAGTGCTGTGACTGAGCTCCCAATGATTGAGTGAAATTTCAAAATAGTTGTCAATCAAAACGGGATTCAGCCTTTCAACTGATCCTCCAATCAGGGACAAAATCATCGCATTTATCCAATGACTATTAAGTTTAAAAGCAAAGAAAATAACTCTTCCATTCAGTCATATGGAAGTGAATGGAAAATCAGCTTAAATGCATTTACCATAGACCATATAACAAAATGATTTTTTGATATCTATGGCATGACGCTATGAAAATGTACGAGAAGTTAGCAAAATGAAGTCGGTCAATTGGTGATGGTAGCTGATTCTAAATGAACTTTTTGACATTTTAGGGGAAGTTGAGCTTCCCTTGTAGACTTAGAGAAACTTCGACTGGCATTATGGTGCATACTATATACTGTATATATTAAGCTCCTCGGTTTATTCTAAATTTAACTTACGATGGATTTGTTGGACCCTATCCTCATCGCAAATCAGGGAGTACCTGTTCTTTGCCTAGTAATTAACTGAAATGACCAAGTTGATCAAGTTTAAGTGATCAAGTTGATAAACACACCTAAAAGCACAAAACAGTGGAAAACACTGGCCCAAATACCTTGGAAATCTCAATGAATCTGTTTGGAAGAGTTCTACAAGATCAACAGTGTACCAACAGCAACAGAGGAACTCTAAATCAAATGTGTTCAGACAAGACATCTAGTCGTGCACATCATCATGGGGCTGTTGTTTCTGAAAGAAAACAATTTGGTTAAAATAAAACAATAAAGATGACATCAGCATGCGGAATTTGAATCCATCTTCATGCTTTTAATGAGCTCTTTCGCCTGTACTAGAACCCTCGTGAGGTGCCACTTGAAAATTGGTCATAAAAAGCCGACACCCTACAAGAGTACGGCCTTGTTTGAAGTGTGTGGGTGGATTCATGTTTCCAAGCTAGTGAGCCGAGGAGATATTAGCTTTCACCTTCAGATAATTCTACCAATTACTTCTCTGTATAACATGGCAGTCTCCTCAGATTCAGGTTCAGACCCCGAAATGGCCGCTTTTTCCACTAAAAATTTACAAACTCCTCAGGCACACATGATATATCTTTCTGTTTACAGACACGTAGTCATGACAAAGCTCAACGAAACTCGTACGAAACAGGTAAAAACACCAATTAGAAAACAGAACGCATGAAAATTTGTTTGTCCCACCCCAAATGTGATGGATGATAGTGACAGTTTTAATTACAAGAGCTGTTTGTTAGCATTTGTCCAGGTGCGTATTTGAAAGAAAATATACTAATAATAAACAAGGAAACAAGTGACATACTTAGTTATTAATAGTCTATAAATAATAGTCTATTATTTATTTTGGGCACATGACAATAACTATGGAACCTTTGTGCTGGATAACTGTCAAATCTTTATTTACTTAGTTTTAAAATAATTACCCATTATACCTTTACAAATTTAAAATATAAAAACATTTGTAAAACAGTAAAACAAAAGCATATAATGTATGCCACTTGTAATAATTTTGTGAACGTGATTTCTACTTTGCTTTGTTTTGTTCATTAAGAAGTTGCAGTTTTGTATTAAGACTGTTTAAAATAAATTCTGGTAGGGTTTGGAAATATTCTTAAGAACATATTTCTATCTAAGGAGTGAGGGGGTGTTACTGAGGAACATATTTAGGATCAGGATTGAAAGATGAAACAATATACACAGACCTGCTTTTTTGAGGGTGAGAGCATATACAAGTGCAGAATAATACCACAATGTTTGACTAATATGAATTACTAATGAACAAGACTAATAGGATTTTCATTGTATTTTTGGCTGCTTTCAGAGAAAATGGTTCCAGGCAATCTCCTAAACCTTATGGACATCAATCAGGAGTAGCTGGACAAGGCCAAAGCCCTGGTGGAAAAAGCTGTTAAAGCGTAGAGAAATTCATACATTATCTACATCAAACACACTTTTTAGACACAAATCCTGCAGCTCTTACTCATCCTCTCTGTCTCTGGCTTTCTGTCTATCAGAAACGATCAAATATTTACCGCCTGTGGTCCATACCTTAAAATCCGCAATGTACTAAGAGCAAGGGGATGGGCAGAACAGCGTCCCCTAGGGACCAGTCAAGGTTTGGTGTAAGAGTAAAGTGATGAAAAGGATAATGGAGATGAACTTCCTGAGGTAATTAAAGCCTTATTGTTTGTTATTAGGGGCGACACGGTATCTCAGTGGTTAGCACTGTCGCCTCACAGCAAGAAGGTCCTAGGTTCAATGCCGGCTGGAGTGGTCTGGGTCCTGTCTGTTGAGGATGAGAGGTATGATTTTATTTCTATGTTTTCTTCTTCCCTCCCATTCCAGGCTCTGTATCATCATTCGTTCTGTTTACCAGCATTGTTTATTACTTTGTCAATCAGCCATAAGTTATTATCAGTTTTTTGTAGAGGACTTCAAAAGAACAGCCTGTACCAGGATCCTTCAGTATCTAATGGATATGAAATATGAATCAGAGTGGAGGGAAACATCCTACAGAATGCCTCCCAGCTAATGCTTTCATTATCAGGACAATATACTGTACTTCCTAATGCATCCTGAAAATACAAATCAGAAAAAAGGTTGGGACTGTATTGACAACCAATGTTGTTTACATTTCCTTTGGCTTGTATATTATTGCTGACAGTATGAACCCAGGATATTTCATTTTAGTATGACCATGCTGTTTTTAACGAGACAATACACAAAAAGCCAAATCAGAAAAAGGTTAGGAAGGAAATAAAGTAATGGTAATCCCTTCTGATATTCGTTTGAAGAAAATGCTTTAAAATGTTTATATAATTTCCTCACACATTTGTCGACAACCGGGAGATCGTCTGCCTTTGATGGACATTGCTTTTGTGCCAAATCATAATTATAATCCCCTGTTGACATCACCTCTTTGAAATCCCATAATTATTTAAACATTTTCCCTCATTACTAAATTGCCCTGGTCTCATTTGTTTTTTTAATGGGATGCAGGCCTGAAATGCAAAATTTGTTAACAAGTTAAACGAAATTCACAGGACAAAACTAGATATATACAGTTGATTCCGGTTAATCGGACCACATCGGGACGTGATCGTTTTGGTCCTAATAACCGACTAGCCCGATTAAACGTACATGCCCTATGTTACAAGACAGGACGTGCTATGTAACATGTTAAATGTTTATTAAACCTTTATTGTGTGATTTACACGTATAGCGAACGTACAATCAAGAATTACTGTTACTTAAAAACTTTATTCATTTAAAAATAAATTTGCAAACAAGTTTTTCGAAACGATCTACAACACAATGTATAGGTACTCAGCATGCGAAG